>JXCR01022759.1:43016-53177 GCA_002079205.1 Phalaenopsis hybrid cultivar
TGAATATATGAAATATCACATTCTCGATTTTGAAAGATCCAATGGTGTTGCTCGGGGCAGGCAAGAAATGCATAACAAGAGACACTTCTCCTTCTACGATGTAATTGAAAGAACATTTGAAGTGTGAAAGAAAAAATGAGTCATACTCCGTGATATGTTGACATGTCCATCTCCGAAGCAGATGCATATTATAGTGGCTACAATGGATCTCCACAACTACATTCAACTACATCATTCTTGAGCTGATGTAGACTTCAACATGACTGAAGATGATCATTTACATGTAATGCTTAAATCATTTGAATGTCACATAGGACAATCTATATCACAGTAAAAAATAAAATCACAAGAAGGTTGCATTCATGATGGTGAAAGTGCTAGAGAAATAGTTGAATTGAGAGAGCGGATTACAGACGGTATTGTTGGATATTGATTGGACGATTATTATTTATTTTATATAATTTATATTTATTTTTTGTTGTTTGTGTATTTGATTTTGTTTGTTTGGGTTTATTATGCGTTTTGTAATTATATTTTTTTCTTTTTCCATTTTTTTCCCTTTTGGTGGGTTTGAGAGATCCATGATGAAACATTTGACCTTATGAGTTCTTCTAGATGGTATTTTTTTGTTGATATGCAATGTGACACACACAAACTTGGTATTGTGTGGGTTAAAGACAACGAAGAACCCCTTTTTTATAAGGTCTGCTGCATTCTTGCAACGATAGATTCGTTGGTTAGTGTATTGAGTTCTCTGAAACCTCACATAAGCACAAAATTGTAGTTAATTACTTTTTTTTTTATTAATTTCTACTTCTGTTATGAAAAATGGATTGTCTTTTAAAGCATACAAGAAAGATAAGCTCGGTGATTTTGAGACTTTCCGAGGATTGCTGTTGGTTGGTGTCATATGTAAAATCCTAATGAAAACAACCAAGTTTTTGACTTTTTTTTTGCTACGGTTTTTGAGATTCTTTTGGATGACCTTTTTTTTGTGATATACATATTGACACACGAGAACTTGATATTACATGAGTTAAGGGCAGCAGAGAACCCCTTTTTTATAAGGCCTGTTGCATTCTTGTAGCAATAGATTTGTTGGTTATTGTACTGAGTTCTCTGAAACCCACGTTTGCACAAAACCTCAAGTCAATTACTTTTTTTATTTTTTTTACTTATGCTATGACTAATGAATTACCTTTTAAAACATCCAGGAGAGATAAACTTGTTGATTTTTGAGACTTTCCGAGGATTGCTGTGCCACTGTGGACTTTAGAGTTCCCTGCTGATATCACGTCAGCCACATAGCTACAAAAGACAGTTCTACAAGTGCCTAGAGAATCAAGGAGAAGTGCAACTTCTTTCGGTGGGCAGACAGACTCTCAGATTCCACTGTCGAGAGTGATTGAGAATGAATAGTATCATTGGAGGACGGCTTTCGCATTTTAAAAATAATATTATAATATTATTAAATATTATTTTAATTAATTTTCTTTATTTTAGTAATCATGATACTCATAGTTATATGAGGTATATATCTCACTTTTTGTACTGTTTTGAATTTGATTTTTGCTTCTAAAGTATCAAATATATTTGTATGACATTTATGTTGCAAACAATATTACTACACATGAGCAGAGTGCTCATTTGTCCAGAAACAGCTACCGCACATTTATTTTCAAACCGCAAAAAACAAACAGCTAACCAGTTGATCCGCAACGACTTCCTATGACAACTTCTGCACAATAGCTTATTAATAAGCTACACTACCCCAAACTGACCCGTAATGTTTACAAAATATAAAATAAAATATTTCGAGTTATATATGAATGATGTACTTGTAAAAAACACGACACTTGATAAATACATCAAGGCCTCTAAACACCTTTGAAATGTTAAAAAAGTTTAACATGAGGCCCAATCCACTTGAATAAACATTTGACGCATTAACATGGAAGTTCTTAGGCTATCTTTTAATCCTTAAAGAAATTAAAGTCAATCTAAAAAAGATTCAAGCATTGATCAACATGTCATCCCCCGAAATATCAAGAAAGTCTAAAAATTAGTTAATTGAATCACNGCTTCCTATGATAACTTCTGCACAATAGCTTATTAATAAGCTGCACTACCCCAAACTGACCCGTAATGTTTACAAAATATAAAATAAAATATTTAGAGTTATATATGAATGATGTACTTGTAAAAAACACGACACTTGATAAATACATCAAGGCCTCAAAACACCTTTGAAATGTTAAAAAAGTTTAACATGAGGCCCAATCCACTTGAATAAACATTTGACGCATTAACATGGAAGTTCTTAGGCTATCTTTTAATCCTTGAAGAAATTAAAGTCAATCTAAAAGAGATTCAAGCATTGATCAACATGTCATCCCCCGAAATATCAAGAAAGTCTAAAAATTAGTTAATTGAATCACATTATTCTTTTATTATCTCAAAGTTGGGCAACAAGTTTATCACTCTCAAAGTTGTGCAACAAGTTTATCACTCTCAAAGTTGTGCAACAAGCGTATCCCGTTCTTCAAACCTTATTACAAGCAAAGAGCTTCAGCTAANCATCACTCTCAAAGTTGTGCAACAAGCGTATCCCGTTCTTCAAACCTTATTACAAGCAAAGAGCTTCAGCTAATCGGATGAGCCTTGAAACCTCTACTTTGCCTTGTTCTCTATCCACGCTGCAAACAACCTTCTCAGTCAATGGACAGTCTCTACCTTCGCCTCTCTTCTCCTCCTCGTCTCATCGACCTGCACTTTTCGAACCCTAGATCAATCGCAAGCCATAATCTTAGCTCTGGATCCCCACCTTTTCGATGTCCATTATTCATTCACGCCCCAAAGATGAGTCGCCACTTCTTCCTCTTTGCCTCCGCCTCGTCAGGTGGCGCCGGAATGCTTCCAAGACCTTCTAAATCGTCTTCTGCTCCCTGCTTGGAAGCACCAAGCCATCTCTCACTGCTGTTCATCCACCTCGTGACATCCGCAGTTTTATTCGCATGTTTTCGTGCGCGCGCATCAGCCATAGGACCTTCCCTATCACTAACCACCACCGCCTCTATCCCATCAGGTCCACTGTCTCTGCTAAGCATATCGTAAGCATGGGATCTCCATTCAAGGATCCCATTTGAAATTTGAGCATAGTTTTATTATTTTTTCCAGAATTCACCTATATTAGTGTAAATTCTGCAACTTTCAGAAATAGCTTCGGCTGAGGGCTCAAGTTCTTCTGCTGGTGAAGTGGAGGATGAGGAATTTAGGGCTGCCTTTGAGCAGTGGAAGTCCAAAACCTTTGCCTTAACTGTTCCTCTCCGGATAGTTGCGCTACGGGGTTCGGTGCCTCCCTCTTGGCTTAAGGTTGGGCGACATTGCAATTCTTTTGAAAGAAAAATGGAAGAAGTCTTTATGTCACTGTTGTGTTTTACTTATTTGTGTTGTGTAGGATTTTGTTCAAGCGCAAGGAAGGAGGTTGAAGATGAATACTGAGCTCCGTGGAAGTCTTGAATCCATATATTCTGAGCTGAATTTGGCTTTTGATAAAGATTTTGTGGATCGTAAGTCTGCCATGTCTGCTGATCTTATTTCTTTGGGTGATTCTTGGCTTAGCATTGCCATTCAAAAGGGTTTAATTGATCCTATACCTAACATAGAAGAACAAGATTGGTTCAAGTCTTTAGGCAACAAGTGGAAGGTGAGATCTACTTAGTGTAATACTTCCCTTATTTTTTGAATACTCATGTGTGTGAATAAATTTAGGGAAATTTACACCCCTATCACACAATTCTTATGTATTTATATATATAGCACCCAATATTTGGTATTTAAACTCATAACACTTTGGTGTCATAAACTTATGCATGAAAAGGTCTAGGGATTTTACTCTTATAGTTTTTGTATTCTATTTTATTTTATGGAACATGTTCTCAAAGTGTGTTAAATTTTTAGAAAAAAGTGAAGGCGAATGGTTATAACAAGGGGAAAATTTTCCTTCAACAACACTTAAAGAGTAATTTTAGCGATCTAAGACAATAATCAATATGCATCTAATCTTTCTATGAAAGGCGTCAAATTTTTTTGCTCACATATCCTTAATAGTGGAAGGGTTTAGTTGGTTGCTCATGTAATCATTTTTAAGCGCTGCCTATTGAAAATTTTGCCTATAAGAAGAAGTTAAAATGGGCCACACATCTCATTACATTGATTTTGGCTTTTAATATTAAATATCTATCAATTTATTAAAGTTTTTATCAGGTTCAATTGTGCAGAAATGTGATGGGAGAGCTGGATCCTTTGGGCAACATATGGGGAGCGCCTTATCGTTGGGGAACAATTGTAATAGCCTACAAGAAGAGCAAATTTAAAAAACATAACTTGGCCCCAATTGAGGTAGCTTTGCTTATTCTATATGTAAGATGCATGAAACATCTGTATGATTGCAATAGAGTAAAGTGCCAAAATAGTCCATTGACTATTTACATTGGGTCATTCTAATCCCAAAGTCTAGAAAGGTACCCTAATTAGTTCTCAAACTTTTTAAATTGGCGCTGAAATATTCTTTTGTGGGATTATTTCAGCTCACATCTAAAAAGTCACTTTTACATACTTTGGGACTATAGGGGACTATTTTGATAGTTTTCTCGATTGCAATATTAAACAGATCGGCATGACATTTTTCTTTCCTGCTCCAATGTTCTTCTATTTAGTTCAACATTTGAAATCAATGCACGTTTGATACACAATTATGTCTAAAATACTTGCGTGCTTGTTTTTTGAGAGTTATTCTTACGATATACTTTCCTTATTTTTCCTTATTTTTTGAGTTTGAATTTCTACACTCGATATGATTTTATGAGGTTTTTCGAATAAGTGCAGGATTGGGATGATTTGTGGAGGCCCGAACTTACTGGAAAGATTTCAATGATAGATTCTCCAAGAGAGGTCGTCGGTGCTGTTTTGAAGCGCATGGGAGCATCATATAATACTAAAGATATTGATTTACATGTTATTGGTGGGAGAGAGGGTGTTTTGCATAATTTAAAATCACTCCAAAAACAGGTATATATTTACCAGATATGATCTGACATTCATGCTGGTTGTTAATTCTTCTAATCATAAAGAGTTGATGTGTTTATGTGCTGATGATATGTGCTAGTTTACTAGGGCTCTAATTCTTATTTAATGTTAAAAAAAGGGAATATTTACATGCATAGGCGGCATAGCACACAATTCTTATGTATTTACATATCTCACACCTAAAATTTCTTATTTACTTACGTAGTGTGTTTTAAACGAATGCATGAAATGGATGTTTCACTCGTAAAAAGCTGCTATTTTTAATGTCATATTTACATTAGTAGCACACAATTTTTATGTAGCACATACTAACACCGAAGTGTTATTTCTGACACGATGTTAAAGATTTGATTGCCGCCATGTGTGTAAATATGGAAGTTTGATGTGAGATATGTAAATGCATAAAAATTGTGTGGTATGTTTATAAATTTCCCTGAGAAAAGCGAGTTTTAAAGTGCAAAAAGGTGCACTTTGAAGTGAAGCGGTCCCAAAATACTTTTAAAGTGTGAACAACGAACGCTTCTTGTATGTAGTGTATGCTTCATGACGTGAAGTGTGTGCTTCATGTTATACTTTTACGGAACAAAAGACAGAAAGCTTCAGTTTTTCGTATGTTCTGATAGCCCAATCTAATTTTTTATGCTATATAAAATGAACGAAATGGAAGGGAAAGAAACTATTAAAAGCAAAAAAATTTTTGAGACTAAAGCCCTTCATGTTATTTCCACTTTGATATCTAATTTTTCATTTTCTTAACCGCGCTCTATCTACTCATTTTGAATCTTCTTTATACATTACCAACTATCTGTTTTTTTTTTCTTATTTATGAAACGCAACACTTTTTCTTTATTTTGATTGTGAAACATATTCATAATTTAATAACTTTATGTTTAATTTGTCATCATAAATGTTTCATTTTAAGTCTGCTCCCCATAGTGCTTTTTCATTGTAATTTTATCGTTTCAGTATTAGTAGATAGATATTTCTTCACTATGTGTTAATTCAATCAAGTTTATGAGCTACATTTATAAGAATACTTGAGAATGATGAACGCCTTTATTTTTCTAAGTATGAAAATTCTTATTTTTAATATTTCCTATATTTTGTTTTGGGGCATTTAGATACATACCACCCAAATCCTATGTATTTACATATCTAACACCTATACTTTAATTTATTTCATTGATGCCACCCAAATCATTCATATCATATAAAAAATACCTCTATTTGAACTTTTAAAAGGTGAATTACGTCTTTTCATTTATAGATAAAGTTGCATATATGTAAAAATTGAATTCTAGTGGTATGTTTGTAAGTCTTCCGTAATTTTTTCAGGTGCGCTATTTTGATAGTGTGAATTATATGAAGTCATTCGGCGTAGGAGATGTGTGGGTTGCTGTAGGGTGGAGCAGCGACGTCATTCCTGCCGCAAAGAGAATGGCTAATGTGGCCGTAGTTATTCCCAAATCTGGCAGTAGTATTTGTGCTGACCTTTGGGTATCTTCTTAACTCTCTTTAATAATCAGACGAGCATCTAATATCACAATCTTGCGGTTAATTTTAGAAAGATATGTACATACCACACAATTTTCATGTATTTATATATCTCATATCAAAATTTTCATATTTACATTTATACATGAAAATCTGTATTTCACTTTTAAAAAATAAGCAATGATGGTTTTTTAATATGATGTTAAAAATTTTGATCTTATGTTTGTAAATATGGAAATTTAGGTGTTCGGTATGCAAANAAGCATCTAATATCACAATCTTGCGGTTAATTTTAGAAATATATGTACATACCACACAATTTTCATGTATTTATATATCTCATATCAAAATTTTCATATTTACGTTTATACATGAAAATCTGTATTTCACTTTTAAAAAATAAGCAATGATGGTTTTTTTAATATGATGTTAAAAATTTTGATCTTATGTTTGTAAATATGGAAATTTAGGTGTTCGGCATGCAAATACATAAGAATCGTGTGTTATGAATGTAAATACCCCTTAATTTTATTACTTTCTTAGTCAAAACACCACTCTTCAACAATTTTTCAATCTCGCATAAAAGTATGATAAGATCGCCATTTATGAAACTCTTACCCGCCTTCGTGTAATTTACAAAATAAGGTGCTTAAATAGTCTCTGAATATTTATATAAAGCTATTTTAGTCCCATAGTTCATAAAATTGTTAAACTAGTCCCCTTACTCTTTTAATATAGACTGAAATGATTTTTAGAGAGGACTATTTTATCTTCTTTAAAAGAGTCAGTGGCCTGGATTGACACTTTTATTGACTCTGAGACTAAAGCAGCGGCTTCTTAATCTAAAAATTGAAGTTTAGGTGTTAGATATGTGGCTATTTTAGTTTTAGAGTATATAAAAGTGTCAAATTAGTTCTTTTCCTTTTTTAATATAGACTAAAATGGTTTCCAATGAGGACTATTTTAGCCCCTTTAAAAGAATCAGTGGAGTAAATTGACAATTTTATTAACTCTGAGACNTGTGGCTATTTTAGTTTTAGAGTATATAAAAGTGTCAAATTAGCTCTTTTTTTTTTAATATAGACTAAAATGGTCTCCAATGAGGACTATTTTAGCCCCTTTAAAAGAATCAGTGGAGTAAATTGACAATTTTATTAACTCTGAGACAAAAATAACCCTTTGCAAGGAGTCAGGGGAAAATTTCGAGAATTTTGTTGTACAAAATATATCTGTACAAAAATTGTTTGCAAAATTTACATACATACCACACAATTTCTATCTACTTACATATTTAACAACCAAAATTTGATATTTATATTTTTAACATCTTGGTGTCATAAACCTATGTATGAGAAGGTGTATATCAGTTTTTAAAAGCTAGTGATGGTGGTATTTTTGATGTGATGCTAAAAAATTTTAGTGCTATGCATGTAAATATGAATTTTTATGTGTTAGATATGTAAATACATAGGAATTATGTGGGTATGTATGTAAATGCCCCAATTTGTTTCAGGCATTTCTATGTTAGTTTTCTCTATTCTTCAGGCAACACCTGCTGCAACCAAGTTCAAGACTGATCGGATTGGTGGGAGGGTAAGAGGTCCATCCCCTCTCATTCACCAATGGATCGAATTCTGTTTACAAACAGCACGGGCATTGCCGTTCCGGCAAGAAGTAATCTCCGGAGCTTCTCCTTTTGCGCTCGAACACCTTCCGATGNTTTTAGTGCTATGCATGTAAATATGAATTTTTATGTGTTAGATATGTAAATACATAGGAATTATGTGNCGAGCTGATGTAGACTTCAACATGACTGAAGATGATCATTTACACGTAATGCTTGAATCATTTGAATGTCACATAGGACAATATATATCACAGTCGAAAATAAAATCACAAGAAGGTTGCATTCATGATGGTGAAAGTGCTAGAGAAATAGTTGAATTGAGAGAACGGATTACAAACGGTATTGTTGGATGTTGATTGGACGATTATTATTTATTTTATATAATTTATATTTATTTTTTGTTCTTTGTGTATTTGATTTTGTTTGTTTGGGTTTAGTATGCGTTTTGTAATTATATTTTTTTCTTTTTCCATTTTTTTCCCTTTTGGTGGGTTTGAGAGATCCATGATGAGACATTTGACCTTATGAGTTCTTCTAGATGATATTTTTTTGTTGATATGCATATGCGACACACACAAACTTGGTATTGTGTGGGTTAAAGACAACGAAGAACCCCTTTTTTATAAGGTCTGCTGCATTCTTGCAACGACAGATTCGTTGGTTAGTGTATTGAGTTGTCTAAAACCTCACATAAGCACAAAATTGTAGTTAATTACTTTTTTTTATTAAATTCTACTTCTGTTATGACAAATGGATTGTCTTTTAAAACATACAAGAAAGATAAGCTCGGTGATTTTGAGACTTTCCGAGGATTACTGTTGGTTGGTGTCATATGTAAAATCCTAATGAAAACAACTAAGTTTTTTATTTTTTTTTTTGTGCTACGATTTTTGAGATTCTTTTGGATGACCTTTTTTGGTGATATGCATATTGACACACGAGAACTTGATATTACATGGGTTAAGGGCAGCAGAGAACCCTTTTTTATAAGGCATGTTGTATTCTTGTAGCAATAGATTTGTTGGTTATTGTACTGAGTTCTCTGAAACCTCACGTATGCACAAAATTGTAGTCAATTACATTTTTTATTTTTTTTACTTATGCTATGACTAATGAATTATCTTTTAAAACATCCAGGAGAGATAAACTTGATGATTTTTGAGACTTTCCGAGGATTGTTGTGCCACTGTGGACTTTAGAGTTCCTTGTTAATATCACGTCAGTCACATAGCTACAAAAGACAGTTCTACAAGTGCCTAGAGAATCAAGGAGAAGTGCAACTTCTTTCGGTGGGCANATCCACAGCTCCAGCTCCGGCCACGGAAATCTTCTCCAGGCTGAGGAAGTAGAAGGTGTCAGGATAGCCGGGGAGCAATGGAGTGGTAACGGCCCCATTGGAGCCGACTGGAACAACAGCGTTTGAGCCGAAGTTAAGACGGCTTTTTGCAGAGGTCTGCTCCGCGGAAGGGAGGCAATAAGAGAACTTGCTATCAATGGCGGAACCAAGTTGGCGGATTAGAGAGAGCTGCCCTCCTCCAAGTCCGACGAGACCCGCTCCCTTTTCATCAAAGGTTCCATTGCTGCGATGCGTGCAACCGAAGAAGCTTTTTGGGAACTGAACTTGCCGGCCGCCAATGGTGTTGAAGCTAATGGTTTCTGTGGAGAGATAACCATCGACGTAGGAACCATCCCCATAGGCATAGTTATACGCGCACTGCGATTCCGAACCGCAACTCCCCTGTGGTAAAGCAGAGCAGGAGTCAGAATTGCAGGACACGATTTTGTAGGTGGAGGAGGATTTGGGATCGAACAAGGGGGCTGTTTGGCGATAACATTGATCGCATGGTTTGCATTGGATCCAGATAAGGTCGCTGCCGGTGTCGGCGATGGCTAGAGATTTCTTCGCCGGAGATCCGAGGTAGATGCTCATTAGATACTCGAAATTGTTCGGC
>JXCR01022759.1:56553-78173 GCA_002079205.1 Phalaenopsis hybrid cultivar
TTTTTCTTTATTTTGATTGTGAAACATATTCATAATTTAATAACTTTATGTTTAATTTGTCATCATAAATGTTTCATTTTAAGCCTGCTCCCCATAGTGCTTTTTCATTGTAATTTTATCGTTTCAGTATTAGTAGATAGATATTTCTTCACTATGTGTTAATTCAATCAAGTTTATGAGCTACATTTATAAGAATACTTGAGAATGATGAACGCTTTTATTTTTCTAAGTATGAAAATTCTTATTTTTAATATTTCCTATATTTTGTTTTGGGGCATTTAGATACATACCACCCAAATCCTATGTATTTACATATCTAACACCTATACTTTAATTTCTNGGGAGATTTTGGTGAATCGCGGTGTATAAGCTCCATGGAGAACCCGCCATTGCTGTAAGCAAGAAGGGGAAGAAGTCCCACTGCGGAGAGGATGAGGAGGGAAACTGCAATAGAAGAAAATGACGATGATCTTGTTGAAGAACCCATCTTCTTCTTCTCTGTGCTTAAACTTGCTTATTGAATCCTTGCTCTTATGTTGGAGTAGCCATGGTGAATGCTGCCAGTATTTATATGTATAGCTGGGGAAGAAGATGGGCATAGATAAAAATATAATTTTTATTACTTTCTGATCTTCATTGTCGTTCCATTATTATAATTAATGAATTCTTTAGATACAGAGAATACGTTCTATAGACTGCCTTAGCTTTCCCGTTAATCAAAATCGAATCTTTCTTTAAATGAAAATATTTTGGATTTTTTTTGTTTTTTTTTGCGTGCATGAACAGTTAATTGTACATTTATGTCTTCATTAATTAAGATTAACTATTTGTTGGAGGAGGGATTTCGCCGGAAGCAAGCTTTTAGGGGAGCGTTTGGACGACGTTTGGGCAGCTTAATTCGGCTTATTAATTGTTTAATTTTGTCTTGATTCGGTCTTTACTTGAAAAAATGGTTTTGTTGTTCAATAATCTCTCTAAGCATTCACACACGCTATACCATTTGGTAATGTTTTTAATTGAAATTGGTGTTTAGGAAATTTAACTTGGAGTGGCAAACCAAGCGTCTGTTTTGGGCAGCTAAAGATATCTGAAAAAGACTGTGAAAGTGGCTGTTTAAGCAGCAATATGTCTATTTGTGTTATTATATAGTTTTAGAATAGTTTAGAATTACATTTTATGCTTTAACAAAATTACATTTTACTCTCTTTGGGTATGTTTGGGGCTGCATTTTTCGCGCGGAGCGGGCTTAAATTGCGATTTTTTTTTGTTAGTTTGAAAAATGCGACGTTGTGACCCTGTGGCCCGAGTTTAGTATTGCTACTCACCCTCTTTTTACTACCCTACCCGTCGCTCGCCTCTATTGCGATCGAGCTTCTCCCTCCCCTCTCTCACAACTGAGCATTTCTCTCACGTTACCCTAGAGGTAAGAACCTTGATTGCCTCCACCTGTCTGATCCATGGTGTGCTTCGTCTCTGCTTGGATTCTTTGCTCTCCTTCGACCTGCAATATTTTCTTCCAATTTTTCTCTGATATTATGATTTTGCGATGGTTTTCTGAGCTCAATTCGGTAGTTGATTTTCGATTGGTTGTTTATTGTTCTTGGATTTTGCAATTTATGTGATTTTAGTTTTTAATTCATGTTATTTTACATTGGTGTTAGATTGTCTTCATTGGTGATGGGGTGGTGGCCTTTACTGTGGATTTGGTGGTGATGGTTTGCTGGGGTGGTGGATTGCTACTGCTACTTGTGATGGATTGTTGGGGTGGTTGTGTTGCCCGTATTTGAGGTGTGATGGTTTTGTTGTGGGTTATGGTGGCTGTAGTGTTGTGACTTGTGGTGTGGTGGTTGTGATGTGTGTGTAGGGGTGTAGTTGGATGGTTGTGGTGGTTGTGTTGTGAGCTGACGCAGTTGTGATATGTGTGGTGGTGAAAATTATTTTGTGCGTTGATAGACTCTGGATTTGCTTTGAGAAATACATTAAGGACAAATTCAAATAGTGCTTTTTAGTGATCATCATCAATAACAAACAAACATCATTTTCATTATCTCTAGGAGAATGCTGCAAATAAATTCTTTATATCACCACAATAATAAGATGCAACGAAAAAATAAAATTATTTTGTTAATGTAAATTTAAAGCATATTTTACAAACTTTAAACAGTCAAATAAGCCTACAAAGAATTCTCTTAAGATTTTGTGGTGGCTGTGAGTGGTTGTGGTGTTGTATCTTGTGGTGTGGTGGCTGTCGAATGTGTGTGATGGTGTGGTTGGGTGATTGTGGTCTAGGTGGATGTGGGTCTGGATCTGTTGTGGGTCTGGCTCTGTTGTGGGTTGTGGTGGCTCCGGTTGTGATGTGGGTTGTGGTGTGGTTGCTATCGCATGTGTTTGGAGGTGTTTTGTCTTAAACTGCCGTAGTTGTGGTGGCTAATGTGTGTAATGTGGTTGTTGTCAAATATTAATGTTTTGTTTTTTTTTGTTGGTTACGCAATGGTTAAGACTAAAGAAGTCAGTTTATCGACCATGTGGGATCGGGAATCCAAACTCATATTTTTCGACCTCTCTCTTAAGGAGGTTGAGCTGGGAAACATGCCCGTCACCTATTATTAATAAGGAAGGGTGACAAAATATTACGAAAAAAGTTCAAGGAAATGAAAGAATAAGAGTACGATAGTTTGCAACTTAAGAATAAGTGAGATCGGTTGAAAAAAGTCTGAAAATTATGGAAGGAATTAAAACAGGGATCCAAGGGATTGGTTTGCGATCTAATCAAACAGATTAATGATGCTTCAGAGGAATGGTGGGCTGATAAATTTAACGTAACAACTTATCCATGAAAGACTTTATTTTCGTTAATGTGTCATACTGAACTATTTGAACTAATCAACATCCTCGTATATTGTAAGTAGTGTTGACCACCAAGAAATTCAAATTCATTGGAATTGACCCCGATCTTGAAGCAAAATTTGACCCTATGTTCGGTGGGGTTGTAGTTACGGGGACTCAATGTATGAACTCCCAAGTGAGCATGAGTTTGAAGGCATACCAAAGGACTTGGATGTTGTGCAAATAACTAGGTCCAGTGAAGCCCCAAGCCCAAACCAAAATGAACTTGAGTCCACATGTAGGTCAAAGCGTCCTATGATAGAGAAAAAGAACAAAATGAGTTGCTTTCATCAGAAGCCAACTATCAAAACTGGTGGCTCCATGCACAAGTGAGCCTGAACCTTTACAGGAGACCTCCGTAGATGACTTTATCTGAGTTCTGGAGATAATTCCCGAACTTTATGAGGACATGTCGTTATATCCGAACTCTTCGAAGTTGCTAAAGGACCCGACCCGTTGACAAATCTTCATGAAGATGACCCATGAGCGCAAAGTCAATTATTTACGTTTTTTTTTACAACAAAGACGCTTGATTTTATGTTTTTATTGTTATATTGCTTCAAATTTTTTTCCTCTTTTTTATTGAATTTCTGATTTGAATGTTTTTTTTTTCTCGTAGGAACAATCTATATGTTATTATGTATTTATATCTTTTTATTGTACACTTTGTGATTTGATTTTTGATGATCTTTAATGTTGTTTGATTCACATGTAATACCTGAACAAAAGTTGATTGAACCCCTTGAATCAACTTACATTTGTAATAAATAAGTTGGGGAGCTAATACTATGACACCCTACAAGATTCAACAATATTTTTTGTATAATACAACCTATATTTATGGATACGCTTGATGAACTAAATAGGAATCATGGACTTTATGACTCCTAAAGAATGACAAATAGAGAGGTGTTGGAAATATCCTTCTTCATTTTATTATAGAATGAATCAATGGGAAGTGCGATGAAGCAATTTCAACATTCATTCAAGACAATCAACAAATATTTCTCAGTGGGGTTGAAAGCTCTTGTTAGTTTGTCGGCATAGTTTATTAAGCCAGATGATCCATCATTCAAGAGGACTTCAACAAAGATTGTAAATGACCCGCAGTATATGTCGTTTTTTAAGCTAACTCTTTTTTAATCATTATATTCAAAAGTTAAATTGAGTGGCATTGTTATAACAACTTTATTTAATTTATCAGAACTGTATACGAGGGATTGATTGAACCAACGTGGATGCAAGTGTATCTAATAATGAAAAGGTCACATTCATTGGGCAGAGTGGATCGTCTACATAAAATGCAATGGTCGTATGTGATTTCAACATGTGTCTTACTTTTGTTATGACTGGTTGAGAAGCAATGCATATAATGGTCATATATTCACTTTTACAACAAGAAATCAAAAGCACAACTTCCCTCACTCACTTTTAGGATTGTTCAACTATGAAACATATTCATATTTTTTTTAGTTAACTACTAATTAATGTATTTGGAATAGATAAATACTATTTAGTCGAAGCTAGATATCCCTTATAAAGAGGGTATTTGAAGTCATTTTTGAATATGAAATATCACATTCTCGATTTTGAAAGATCCAATGATGTTGCTCGGGGCAGGCAAGAAATGTATAACAAGAGAAACTTCTCCTTCTACGATGTAATTGAAAGAACATTTGGAGTTTGGAAGAAAAAATAAGTCATACTCCGTGATATGTCGACACATCCATTTCTGAAACAGATGCATATTGTAGTGGCTACAACGGATCTCCACAACTACACTCAACGACATCATTCTCAAGCTGATGTAGACTTCAACATGATTGAAGATGATCATTTACACGTAATGCCTAAATCATTTGAATGTCACATAGGACAATCTATATCACAGTCAAAAATAGAATCACAAGAAGGTTGCATTCAAGATGGTGAAAGTGCTAGAGAAATAGTTGAATTGAGAGAGTAGATTACAGAAGATATTGTTGGATGTTGATTGAACGCTTATTATTTATTTTATATAATTTATATTTATGTTTTGTTCTTTGTGTACTTGATTTTGTTTGTTTGGGTTTATTATACGTTTTGTAATTATATTTTTTTTCTTTTTCTAATTTTTTTCTCTTTTTGGATTTGAGAGATCCATGATGAGACATTTGACCTTATGGGTTCTTCTAGATGGTTTTTTGTGTTGATATGCATATGATACACACACAAACTTGGTATTGCGTGGGTTAAAGACAACAGAGAACCCCTTTTTTATAAGGTCTGTTGCATTCTTGCAGCGACAGATTCGTTGGTTAGTGTATTGAGTTATCTGAAATCTCACATTAGCACAAAATTGTAGTTAATTACTTTTTTTTTATTAATTTCTACTTCTGTTATGACAAATGGATTGTCTTTTAAAGCATACAAGAAATATAAGCTCGGTGATTTTGAGACTTTCTGAGGATTGTTGTTGGTTGATGTCATATTTAAAATTCTAATGAAAACAACTAAGTTCTTCATTTTTTTTTTGTGCTACGGTTTTTGAGATTCTTTTTTATGACATTTTTTTTTGATATGCATATGTGACACACAAGAACTTGATATTACATGGGTTAAGGGCAACCGATAACCCCTTCTTTATAAGGCCTGCTGCATTCTTGTAGCAACAGATTTGTTGGTTATTGTACTGAGTTTTCTGAAACCTCACGTCTGCACAAAATTGTAGTCAATTACTTTATTTATTTATTTTTACTTATGTTATGACTAATGAATTGTCTTTTAAAGCATCTAGGAAAGATAAACTCGATGATTTTCGAGACTTTTCGAGGATTGTTGTGCCATTGTGGACTTTATAGTTCCCTGCTAACATCACGTCAATCACATAGCTATGAAAGACAATTCTACGAGTGCCTAGAGAATCAATGAGAAGTGCAACTTCTTCCGGTGGTCAGACAGACTGTCAGATTCCACTGCCGAGAGTGATTTAGAATGAATAGTATCCTTGGATGACGACATAGCTCGTGACATATGCCTTTTGCATTTTAAAAATAATATTATAATATTATTAAATATTATTTTAATTATTTTTTTTTATTTTAGTAATCATGATACTCATAATTATATGAGGTATATATCTCATTTTTTGTACTTTTTTGAATTTGATTTTTGCTTCTAAAGTATCAAATATATTTGTATGACATTTATGTTACAAACAACATTACTACACATGCGCAGAATGATCATTTGTCAAGAAACAACTGCTGCACATTTATTTTCAAATTGCAAAAAACAAACAGCTAGCCAGCTGATTCGCAACGGCTTCCTATGACAACTTTTGCACAACAACTTATTAATAAGCTGCAACTACCCCAAACTGACTCGTAATGTTTACAAAATATAAAAAAAAATATTTTGAGTTATATATGAATGATGTACTTCTAAAAAACATGACACTTGATGAACACATCAAGGCCTCAAAACACCTTTGAAATATTTAAAAAGTTTAACATGAGGCCCAATCCACTTGAATAAACATTTGACGCATTAACATGGAAGTTCTTAAGCTATCTTTTAATCCTTGAAGAAATTAAAGTCAATCTAAAAAAGATTCAAGCATTGATTAACATGTCATCCCCAAAATATCAAGAAAGTCTAAAAATTAGTTAATCGAATCACATTATTCTTTTATTTCATCTCAAAGTTGTGCAACAAGTGTATCACTTTCAAAGTTGAGCAACAAGTGATTCACTTTCTTCAAACCTTATTACAAGCAAAGAGCTTCAGCTAATCAGATGGCCTTGAAACCTCCTAAACCGGGAAAGTATTTTGCGTATATAAGACGTACACAGCGCTGCGTACGTCTAGTGGTTATTAAGGTGGTACATGAGGGTTATATCGGGGTTATACCCCACTGTAACCTCTTTGTAAACTACCTGTAACCTACAAATGAGTTCTGCATTTTTGTAATTTTACAGGTATAGATAAGTTACATGAATGTTACAAGGGAGTTACACGGAGTTTACAGAGAATTATAACATCCTGTACCCCTGAATAACCCCTGACATATAAACAAATATTTTACCAAACCAGAGTCTACTTTGCCTCGTTCTCTATAAAAAATATTACATCAGTACTACGCACGTAGAGGAACATGCGTAGCCAATAAAATCACGCCACGATATCCCGCGCGACGCAGAAAAAAAAAACGGCGCAGTAACACGGGGAATATTCCCCCCCGTGTACAATAAAATCACGCCACGTATCCCGCGCGACGCAGAAAAAAAAAACGGCACAGTAACACGGGGAATATTCCCCCCGTGTTATTCATGTGTTATTGTGTGTGTTATTCATGTGTTATTGTATCCCGGGAATATTTTTGGTGTTATAATAACACAATAACACATGAATAACACACAATAACACAAGAATAACACNTGGAAGCCTTGAATCCATATATTCTGACCTGAATTTGGCTTTTGATAAAGATATTGTGGATCGTAAGTCTGCCATGTCTGCTGATCTTATTTCTTTGGGTGATTCTTGGCTTAGCATTGCCATTCAAAAGGGTTTAATTGATCCTATACCTAACATAGAAGAACAAGATTGGTTCAAGTTTTTAGGCAACAAGTGGAAGGTGAGATCTACTCAGTGTAATACTTCCCTTATTCTTTGAATACTCATGTGTGTGAATAAATTTAGGGAAATTTACTCCCCTATCACAGAATTCTTATGTATTTATATATATAGCACCCAATATTTGGTATTTAAACTCATAACACTTTGGTGTCATAAACTTATGCATGAAAAGGCGCAGGGGTTTTACTCTTATAGTTTTTGTATTCTATTTTATTTTATGGAACATGTTCTTAAACTGTGTTAAATTTTTAGATTTGAGCATTTTAGAAAAAAGTGAAGGCGAATGGTTATAACAAGGGGAAAATTTTCCTTCAACAACACTTAAAAGAGTAATTTTAGCGATCTAAGACAATAATCAATATGCATCTAATCTTTCTATGAAAGGCGTCAAATTTTTTTGCTCACATATCCTTAATAGTGGAAGGGTTTAGTTGGTTGCTCATGTAATCATTTTTAAGCGCTGGCTATTGAAAATTTTGTCTATAAGAAGAAGTTAAAATGGGCCACACATCTCATTATATTGATTTTGGCTTTTAATATTAAATATCTATCAATTTATTAAAGTTTTTATCAGGTTCAATTGTGCAGAAATGTAATGGGAGAGTTGGATCCTTTGGGCAACATATGGGGAGCGCCTTATCGTTGGGGAACAATTGTAATAGCCTACAAGAAGAGCAAATTTAAAAAACATAACTTGGCCCCAATTGAGGTAGCTTTTCTTATTCTATATGTAAGATACATGAAACATCTGTGTGCTTGCAATAGAGTAAAGTGCCAAAATAGTCCATTGACTATTTACATTGAGTCATTCTAATCCCAAAGTCTAGAAAGGTACCCTAATTGGTTCTCAAACTTTTTAAATTGGCGCTGAAATATTCTTCTGTGGGATTATTTCAGCTCATATCTAAAAATTTTCTTTTACGTACTTTGGGACTAAAATGACCCCCTGCGAAAGGGGACTATTTTGATACTTTTCTCGATTGCAATATTAAACAGATCGGCATGACATTTTTTTCTCCCTGCACCAATGTTCTACTATTTAGTTCAACATTTGAAATCAATGCGCGTTTGATTCACAACTATGTCTAAAATACTTGTGTGCTTGTTTTTCGAGAGTTATTCTTACGATATAGTTTCCTTATTTTTTAAGTTTGAATTTCTTCACTTGATATGATTTTATGAGGTCCTTCGAATAAGTGCAGGATTGGGATGATTTGTGGAGGCCTGAACTTACTGGAAAGATTTCAATGATAGATTCTCCAAGAGAGGTCGTTGGTGCTGTTTTGAAGCGCATGGGAGCATCATATAATACTAAAGATATTGATTTAAATGTTATTGGTGGGAGAGAGGGTGTTTTGCATAATTTAAAATCACTCCAAAAACAGGTATATATTTACCATATATGATCTGACATTCATGGTGGTTGTTAATTCTTTTAATCATAAAGAGTTGATGTGTTTATGTGCCGATGATATATTCTAGTTTACTAGGGCTCTATTTCATATTTAATGTTAAAAAAAGGGAAAATTTACATGCATAGGCGGCATAGCACACAATTCTTATGTATTTACATATCTCACACCAAAAATTTCATATTTACTTATGTAGTGTGCTTTAAACGTATTCATGAAATGGGTGTTTCACTTGTAAAAAGCTGCTATTTTTGGTGTCATATTTACATTAGTAGTACACAATTTTTATGTAGCACATACTAACACCAAAGTGCTATTTCTGACGTGATGTTAAAGATTTGATTGCGACCATGTGTGTAAATATGGAAGTTTAGATGTGAGATATGTAAATGCATATGAATTGTGAGGTATGTTTATAAATTTCCCTAAGAAAAGCGAGTTTTAAAGTGCAAAAAGGTGCACTTTGAAGTGAAGCGGTCCCAAAATGCTTTTAAAGTGTGAACATCGAACGCTTCTTGTATGTAGTGTATGCTTCATGACGTGAAGTGTGTGCTTCATGTTATACTTTAAGGAATGAAAAACAGAAAGCTTCAGTTTTTCGTATGTTCTGACTGACAGCCCAATCAATTTTTTTATGCTATATAAATTGAACGAAATGGAAGGGAAAGAAACTATTAAAAGTAAAAAAATTTTTGAGACAAAAGCCCCTCATGTTATTTCCACTTCGATGTCTAATTTTTCATTTTCTTAACCTCGCTCTATCTACTCATTTTGAATCATCTTTATACATTACCAACTATTTGTTTTTTTTTTCTTATTTATGAAGTGCAACATTTTTTTCTTTATTTTGATTGTGAAACATATTCATAATTTAATAACTTTATGTTTAATTTGTCATCATAAATGTNTACGGAACAAAAGACAGAAAGCTTCAGTTTTTCGTATGTTCTGATAGCCCAATCTAATTTTTTATGCTATATAAAATGAACGAAATGGAAGGGAAAGAAACTATTAAAAGCAAAAAAAATTTTGAGACTAAAGCCCTTCATGTTATTTCCACTTTGATATCTAATTTTTCATTTTCTTAACCGCGCTCTATCTACTCATTTTGAATCTTCTTTATACATTACCAACTATCTGTTTTTTTTTTCTTATTTATGAAGTGCAACACTTTTTCTTTATTTTGATTGTGAAACATATTCATAATTTAATAACTTTATGTTTAATTTGTCATCATAAATGTTTCATTTTAAGTCTGCTCCCCATAGTGCTTTTTCATTGTAATTTTATCGTTTCAGTATTAGTAGATAGATATTTCTTCACTATGTGTTAATTCAATCAAGTTTATGAGCTACATTTATAAGAATACTTGAGAATGATGAACGCCTTTATTTTTCTAAGTATGAAAATTCTTATTTTTAATATTTCCTATATTTTATTTTGGGGCATTTAGATACATACCACCCAAATCCTATGTATTTACATATCTAACACCTATACTTTAATTTCTTTCATTGATACCACCCAAATCATTCATATCATATAAAAAATACCTCTATTTGAACTTTTAAAAGGTGNTTGCTTTTTCATTATAATTTTATCATTTCAGAATTAGGAGATAGATATTTCTTCACACTGTGTTAATTCAATCAAGTTTATGAGCTACAGTTATAAGAATACTTGAGAATGATGAACGCTTTTATTTTTCTAAGTATGAAAATTCTTATTTTTAATATTTCCTATATTTTATTTTGAGGCATTTAGATACATACCACCCAAATCCTATGTATTTACATATCTAACACCTATACTTTACTTTCTTTCATTGATACCACCCAAATCATTCATATCATATAAAAAATACCTCTATTTGAACTTTTAAAAGGTGAATTACGTCTTTTCATTTATAGATAAAGTTGCATTTATGTAAAAATTGAATTCTAGTGGTATGTTTGTAAGTCTTCCTTAATTTTTTCAGGTGCGCTATTTTGATAGTGTGAATTATATGAAGTCATTCGGCGTAGGAGATGTGTGGGTTGCTGTAGGGTGGAGCAGCGACGTCATTCCTGCCGCAAAGAGAATGGCTAATGTGGCCGTAGTTATTCCCAAATCTGGCAGTAGTATTTGTGCTGACCTTTGGGTATCTTCTTAACTCTCTTTAATATATCAGACATGCATCTAATATCACAATCTTGTGGTTGATTTTAGAAAGATATGTACATACCACACAATTTTCATGTATTTATATATCTCATATCAAAATTTTCATATTTACATTTATACATGAAAATGTGTATTTCACTTTTAAAAAAAAAGCAATGATGGTTTTTTTAATATGATGTTAAAGATTTTGATGTTATGTTTGTAAATATGGAAATTTAGGTGTTTGACATGTAAATACACAAGAATCATGTGTTGTGAATGTAAATACCCCTTAATTTTATTACTTTCTTAGTCAAAACACCATTCTTCAACAATTATTCATTCTCGCATAAAAGTATGATAAGATCACCATGTATGAACTCTATCCGTCTTCATGTAATTTACAAAATAAGGTACCAAAATAGTATCTGAATATTTATATACAACTATTTTAGTCCCATAGTTCATAAAAGTTTTAAATTAGTCCCCTTACTCTTTTAATATGGACTGAAATGATTTTTAGAGAGGACTATTTTATCTCCTTTAAAAGTGTCAGTGGCCTAGATCGACACTTTTGTTGACTCTGAGACTAAAATAGCGGCATCTTAATCTAAAAATTGAAGTTTAGGTGTTAGATATGTGGCTATTTTAGTCTTAGAGTATATAAAAGTGTCAAATTAGTTCTTCTCCTCTTTTAATATAGACTAAAATGGTCTCCAATGAGGACTATTTTATCCCCTTTAAAAGAATCAGTGAGTAAATTGACAATTTTATTAACTCTGAGACAAAATAACCCTTTGCAAAGAGTCAGAGGAAAATTTCGTGAATTTTATTGTACAAAATATATCTGTACAAAAATTGTTTGTGAAATTTACATACATACCACACAATTCCTATCTACTTACATATTTAACAACCAAAATTTGATATTTATATTTTTAACATCTTGGTGTCATAAACCTATATATGAGAAGGTGTATATCAGTTTTAAAAAGCTAGTTATGGTGCTATTTTTGATGTGATGCTAAAAATTTTAGTGGTATGCATGTAAATATGAATGCTTATGTGTTAGATATGTAAATACATAGAAATTATGTGGGTATGTATGTAAATGCCCCAATTTGTTTCAGGCATTTCTATGTTAGTTTTCTCTATTTTTCAGGCAACACCTGCTGCAACCAAGTTCAAGACTGATCGGATTGGTGGGCGGGTAAGAGGTCCATCCCCTCTCATTCACCAATGGATCGAATTCTGTTTACAAACCGCACGGGCATTGCCGTTCCGGCAAGAAGTAATCTCCGGAGCTTCTCCTTTTGCGCTCGAACACCTTCCGATGGAACGAATAGAGCCTGTTAAAGGGAAGCCAAAACTGGACACTAATCTTGTGGATGGGGTTCCCCCTCCTGAAATTTTAGAAAAATGCGAGTTTCTTGAGCCACTTTCAGAGAAGGCTTTGGATGATTATAAATGGTTAGTATCCTTTATGCAGAAACCACATGGCAGTCTCTTTAGACAATCTAAATGAATTTGTTAGCATTAGTAGTTTTTGGAAGATTTACATACATATGACTCACTTCTTATGTATTTATATGTCTAACACCTAAAATTCAATTTTTACAAATATGCCACCTCACCTATGGATTAACAGGTTCATTTTGTTTTTTAGAAGTTAAAATAGTGGTATTTTTTATCCGATATGACAGTTTGGATGATATAAATATAAAAATCAAAATTTTGGTAATACCACAATTGTTCTGTATTTACGTGTCTACACCTAAACTTCAGTTTTTACACACACACACACACACACACACAATTTAATTGATCCTCATTTTAATCTAAATAAATTTAACATGTTTGACTTTGTTAAACCCTGAAATTGGCTAAATTGACTTATCACAGCTTCCCTAATGAATTACAATAAGCTAGCTATAGGACCTAGCTTAATTAACCATTGGTCGTGTAATAGGATAATTTTATCAAACTATTATTTAAATTAACCAAGCTTTTCATTTAACTAAACGTGTTTAACAAAACTCAATTGAACCCAATTCTCCTTGACTTAGCCAATTAAATCCAACTAAACCAAATTAGCCAAGTTGAACCTAAGGTGATCCCTTAAATTTGCCTTAACAGACAAAATTGGCCTAATCTAGCCCTTTAAATAGACTCTTTCTGGTCAACTTCATCCTAAATAAGCTTAAATAATCATTAGATTGAACTTATTTACTTTTGAAACAAGGATAACCAAATGAAACTCATTATAAACCATCTGTTAAAATTAGTTAAATTTATCTTAATCAAGCATTTTATTAGATACAAATTAGTTAATTATTGTTCAATTAAGCTCAACCAAACCTTGGATTAGCCAATTAGTTCATTGGATCTAATCTAGCCTAATTGCCCTTTGGATTTGATCGACTCACACTTATTTTGACTTCAAATTGGTTGAATGGCTCAATTTAGTTCATTAGTACTCAAATTAACTTAGATCAGCTCTAAAGAGCTAGCATAGTCTAATTAACCCAACTTAAGCTTATTAGGTTTAGAAGTATAAACCATTGGGATTCCTATAATCTATGTTAAGTTGTATCCATATGTTGCCTAGAGCTAATCACATAGATCTCAACCATCCCCTCATAACTTGTTGACGCAAGCCAATACCTCTAGTTTCTTAACCATGGGTTAACAAGGTTGGTATGAGAGTAAAATGGAGATTTAGTGTGAGATTGCTAAGGCATTTAGTCTGATTAACTGGAGAAGTCCATAGGGAGTTCTATATAACAATTCTCATGTTATACCACCTTCTTAGTGATTTCAACCATATCAACCACCTAAAAGCTTACTAATGTTTTGTCTACAAAGCAATTCATACCATTCTAATGCAACTGACGGCTACCTTGACTCTCTTTCACAATGGACTTGGGGTAGATACTGATTCTTGTCACTCTTGTGCGGAAATTTTTTTCTTCAATGTTTTTCTATTTATAATCACTTAATTTTATAAACTATGGAGATAACTCGGGTCATTTTATGATTTAGCTCAATAACTCTAAGTTTCTATCATGACTCATTTTTAAAAAGTTCTTCACGAGATAGTGGACGCGTCGATGTGGTCTCAGGCACATTCGACAAGTATTTCATTGCAAAATTCAATCATTTCGAGATCAATCCACTTGCTAGAACCAAAACTCTCATGTTATATTACACAGAATTTATTTATGATTGCCATACGCTTAAATTCTTTGAATGCCACCATTCCACCACAAGTGAATTAGATCTCATCAAAACTCTACGCTTAAGCGTGCCTGGGCTAGAGTAGTAATAGAATGGTTGACCTTATAGGAAATCCATGTGTTGCACCATTTATTTTGTCACATTATTATTTTTTTTAATTTTGTCTGTAAAGACTTTACATGCAAACATGCACTTGTTAACTAACTTCAGGACGGCTTGAGCTGCAATATTTACAACATGGCCTCCTTGGATGCAATCTATGACCTATTCATAGAGTGGCATAGAAATCTTCAGATCTTCATGAATGTCAATGAAATTTTCTCGTATGATACTTTTCTCTAAGTTCATTGGAGTACATGCCACTGTACCTAAGTGCATTTGACAAGCCTGACGTCATAAAATTCTCCCATTTTGAAGTCCCTTGCTGCCAATTGAGATCAAGATGAGTGTTGGGTTCAACATAAAGAGATTATATATAAGAATTATAAGCTCATATGCTTGTGAGTATGACCATACCAATATTTCTGCGCTGGATTCCATTAGAACCTCATAGTTAAGTGTGATTGGGAAAGACTAGTACCAAGATGAGTGACTTTCTGGGAAGTCCTCACTTTGCACCTTTGTTTTTTTTGTCTCACATTGTTTTATTTTTTCTTTCTTGCGAAAATATTCATGCAAACTTGCACTTTGGAAGTCATCTGAGGGCATTTTGTGCTACAAAACTTATAATGTTATTTATTGGCCTCTTCTTAGAGTCCCATGAGAATCGCCATAACTTTGCAAATGCAAATCCAATTTTCTATGATGATGCCTTTTTGGAAAGCTCGTTGCAAGAAGGATATAGTGCCAACGCGTCTTAGCATTTGACAGGCTTTAAATCACAAAATTTAGTCATTTTGAGGGCCTACCATCTTTATTAAGATGCTCACGGGGGAATCTACAAAATGATTACATGTTGTATTCTTTCAAGTGTGAACATACTAGTACCAGTGTGTTGGATCCTATCAAAATTTTGTATTTATAGACGTATTCACGATGGTACTAAGATGAGTGACATCTTGGGAAGTTCTATGTTGCATTCCTTTTTAATCTTTATTTTTCTTCTTAAGTTTTATTCTTCTGCAAAGAGTTATCACGAAGCAGCCTGTGGGCGTCTTTGGTGGCAAAATTTATGCTCTATGCCTTTCAGATATGTGTTGACCTCATTTTTAATGAGTTTTTAGTCTCCTACTCTTAGAACTTAAGATCTAGCTTTAGGAGTTCTTATTGACCATCATAGTGGACTAGCAATGGAGCTCACCTCCGGTAGAATTTCAAACCACTTTTTGACTCATTTTTGTGAAGAAACTCGCATGAGTAGTTTCAAACACTCAACTCTTAATTGCAAGGGCTAAGGACTAATATGTAGAGGGTATGAAATTGAGTTCCCATAGAATCAGACGACCATAGGTGAACCCTCTGTGACTCAGCAACGCACTCGTTAAACCACGCACAAATTTGACACATTTTGGCCCGATCGTCGGTGAACTCGCCCGGACGACTCTGAATGACGAAACGGACCACACAGATACGTCCGAGACTTCGACTTTAGCTAGAAAGGACACCCATATCGTTATGGTTTCGCGCGCAAGCAAGAAATACGAAAATTGATGCACATTAGCGAGACGCGGGCCCGGACTCAACCTAGGTTCAACTCAGGTTCAATTTGGGCTGGACTCGGGCTGAACAAGGGTTAAATAATTTTGAATTTCAAAATTTCAAATTTCAAATGGGTCATTTACTCTCATTTTACTTGAGAGTTAAAATTTTCCATTTGAACCCAGCTACGTGAATGCAATTTGTTTAATTCCCCGCCTAATCTCGCGTAACGTTCACCTCGGCTATACAATCCCGCTTAGCTCCTTCCTAGCATGGGCTCTCCTATCTGAATCCTCTCTTCTTCCGCTCTGCACCGAAAACTCCTCGTTCGCTCCTCTCCGCACCGAGAACCCGTCTATCTTTCCCTGCCTCATGCTCGAGACAGGTCGGCCTCCCTCTTCCTCTACCGAAGCTCCCGACTCACCTTCTTCTCCTCTCCTGCTCGCCTGACCCTCTCCTCTTCTGCGAACAGAAGCGCTGCTTCTTCCCCTCTCTGCCTCACGCACCGAAGCCACAGACCGCACCTCCTCTCTTCTTCGAATCCCTCCTCCCTCCCGGCTCGTCTCTTCTGCTCGATACTGAAATCCCACTCGCCCGCTCTCCTCCCTCGACCGAAGATCGAAGCATTCGCCCTTTACCTGCTCCTTTCGATCCCGCCTCTCCTCCGCATCAAAGCACGCCTACTCGATCCCGTCTCTGCACCTCGCCTGCTAGCCGCTTCTCTCCTCTCTTCCGCCGAAGACCCCCGATCGCCTCCCCTCTTTCGATCGAGAAGCATTAGCACGCTTGCTCCCCTCTCCATCGAACAACCGCTTCGTCTCTTCTTCATCCGATCGAAGTTGTTCGTCTCTTCCTCCCTCATGCACCGAAAACATTCGCTTCTTCTTCCTCTCGCTCGGCTCCTCCCTCACGCACCGAAGCATCATCATTCGGTTCGACCCTGTCTCTGCACCGAAAGCATTCATCTCTTCTTCCTCTCGCCCGACTCTTTTCTCTACACCGAAGCACTCACCTACTTGCCTCTCTTGAAACACCGAAGCTTGGCTCCCCTTTCTCCAATTTAAGCAGCAGCGCCCCCAACTGTTGAAGAGAAATAGAGGCTTCAAGTGCAGGTAAAATCTTAAAACTCACCTAATTAATTTTTTTAAAGATTCTGATTGTGAGAAAAGAATCAATCTCTTACCCCTATGAGGTTATCTATATATGATTATTGATGAGTAGCATGAAACATGAAACATTTCATCTTCAGTAATTTTTTTGTTAGCGCCAAGCTTTAATTTTTTTTACTAATTAAGTTAACTCATTACCGGCGCTGCGAATGCTAATTGCATTACCATGTGTCATTTACAGGATGGTTTACTCAGATTTATACAGCTGTCATTTTCATGGATTTTTGTTGACTGTTGCTTTCAACATGTTGACATTCATACCTCTAGGAATATGGTTAAAAAGAATTATGCCTCCACACCTTAAATTATTTGTTATTATTTCTCCAAAACTAACTGTGCCTTTTATTGGATGAAGCCTAGTTCAATTTGATTATGTCATATTGTCTAGATAATGTCTAAGTTATGAATTGCTCTGTTTAGGCAACTGTTCTTTTTACAATTATGTTGTTGGGGTACACATATTTCTTCTCATGCTTCATAACTCCTATCATTTCATTTTTGATCAGTTTACTGGTTAAGATGATTCAATAATTGTGAAGATGTTATTTTTGATGAATTCATACTTCAACTCTTGTTTGGCAACTGGAAGTGAGCATGGATGCATTGAACCTGTGATAGTAAATGTGATATGAAGAGTCTTCTTTGATGTGGTTGACATTACTGGTTTCCATTATCAATTTGCTAGAGTTAGCATATTTATCCTCTTCAGTTCTTACATGCCGCGAGATTCTGATGCATCTACTTGCTTAACACAAGGTTTCCACTTGCATACATATGTAACGTCCAGTTCTTATGAGTTCACATGTCCCAAATTTGGAACTTAAATACTTGCATGAGTGACAAAGGAATTCTTCTGCTACATACTATAAATTATTTGTGGAGGGTTTAAACATAATTTCTTAAGGGTTGTTCTACCTACTGTTTTGGGGGTATCAAATCCATCATTTGGGGGCTGCCCTTGCTCGATTCTTTCACTGTTTTTGGGAGTCGTTTCAGGTGCCTATTTTGGACTGATTTTTTGATTGATTGCCCATTGTTTGGAGCTCTTTGAAAGTGTCATTGTTGTACTTTTTGGTTCTGTTTCGTGGCTTTTGGGTTGCACTTTGTTAATTTATTTGGTGGCTTTTTTAGCTTTATTTTTTTTACTCTGAATTGTGGAATATTCGGGCCGATCAAAAATCTATTTTGGAACAGATTTAAGCACTCTTCTCGAGAGTTTATTTAATTACAGTTGCTGAAAGACTTTTAACGCTTTTAGGTTGATTCACTTGTTATTTCCCCATTTGATTTGTTAGTTTTGGAAGTGGGTCAACCTTATCTTTTCGTTTGTTTTGTTAGTTTTGTTACATGATTAAGTAAAAAATGAGAATTTCTGATTTAATTACTTGGAAGACACTTAGAAATATTTGAGGATTAGTTGAAAAAACACTTAATTAAGGATAAAACACCTTAAATCACTTTAAGCACAAGTTAAACTGCAGGCTTCTAGATTTTAGGAGCACACCCTGGTTGAGAGTCCATTTACCTAATTTTCAGTGTAGGTTTCCTAGATTTTAGGAGCATAGCTAGGTGAGAGCCATCTACCTAATTCTCAGCATAAACTTTCTAGATTTTAGGAACACACTCTAGGTGAGAGTTCATCCACCTATTTTTCAGTATAAGCTTCCTAGATTTTAGGAGCACACCTTAGGTGAATGTTAATTCACCTAATTTTTGAATAAATAACGAAACTTGACACTTGACCCTGATTTACAAACTGATTAAGACACTAGACATGAGGATACATCGAGATGTGTGGTTCACGACTTCCTTGATTAAATCAAACAGTGAAATTCCCCAATGACTTAACCTATAATGAAACCCAGTGCACCGGGATTTGAGCTCGGATATTACACTAAATTCCTCCTAGCAATTGGAAGAATTTGTTAAAGTCGCATATGGATCATCAGACTATGATAAGTCTAGGGTCTAAGTGGCGAGGACGATGACGATATTGTTTATGTGTGCTCAAACGAGGGATATGTAGTGAGATTATTAGGATAGTCTCTTATATCTCAAAGATCTTCAATAAGAGAGAAGAAATGATCTATAATATTATTCGCCGATTCTTGGTGGGATCGTTGCCTCCGACACTCTTAGGTTATCAATATTTCTAGCACGATTAGAGCGACTAGCCTGTGAACTATACGACTTTACAAAATATTTACAAAAATAAAATAAAATAAATTTATTTTGCAGGTTAAAAGAACTCTGCATAAAAAAGACTTAACACTTTTTGCATGAAAATCAAAGAATTTTTCCATGAAAATTTATAAAGGTCCACGACTAGTCACTTGGATCGAGGTTAAAGACTGCATTCTGTAGATTATCGGGATAGTAACTCTTGTTCAAGATTGGGAAGCAGACAGTCCAACTCTGAGCCCCCACTTCTGCCAATGTCTTACATCCAGTCTTGGTCTTTCATATGTGGCTAAGGGTTTCTTTTGCTTGTGATTTCTACGACTCATTTTCTGACTTTCGTGCTGAGTTTTCTAGCCTTGTTTAATTTTCTTGCAAGTTTATTTAAATCTGCTGCAAATCATATTATGCTCGCAACACTAATAACGCAACAGTAGCAGATGCCCAGGTACGTTTTTACAGTTTATCTATAACATTTTACTTTACTGCATTTTACCTTTCAATCACCTTTTATTTACCTGCAATTTGACTAATCTGCATGCAAAACCAGCACTGAAACCAAAACCGAAACGAAACAAAACCAAAATTTGACACCAAAATTGGAAACATAAACCCCAATCTCAAGCATTTAAGCCCTGGAGCCATTGCGACGACGGGAGCTTGGAGCGAGCAACAAGAGGATTTTCTTCAGCATTATCACTTCCTAGCATAATAACAACCCATAGGACTTCGAGGTAGCTCACATAGCGCGACGTAAATCTTCACACTCCCTTTTTAGACTCCTGTACAACCATGTTGTGCAACGTAAGTCCTAACCCGCCTTAGGTTCTGAGGTTGTCGTGTGACACGACGTAAACCCTCTTATTTCTGCGGGCTATTTGCATAATCGAGTATTATGCATTTGTAAGTCCCAAATAATAAAATTAATAGGATTGAACAATTGAATAATATCATCTCTAAAAATGCAGCCATACAATAGGATAATTGGGAATTCACTGAGGGTTCTCCTCAGGATCAATGACATCCCCTACTGTTCCTTTCTTTAGACTCCTTAAATAACTGTTCATATTTGAGCCACTCTCATTTGTTTTTCTATGTCATACCGTGAAAACTTAAACTTTGAAATCTTGAAGACTAGTACCTCTGATTATTATCGAGAGTTTTCTCAAGTGACCCCAGTCATTTGAGATGTAATTAACTATAGGGACTTGCCTTTATAGGGAACTTGGAACCCAGGTAAAATAAACCCTATTTAATCTTTGTATTAGAATGAGAACTTGTCGGTCATACATAAAAAATGTTCGCAAACCAAATGAATGTCACAAATCTCTTAGTTTGCAGGATTGAGTTTATCGTTGAGGTATACACTCATCTTTCGGAAGGGTGTAATATTCGTGGTATTGGACATGATTATGCAAACTATTGGACGAATGAGATCCATTTGGTCTCATTTCTTTTTCAAAATTAAAACATACTACTTTCAAAACCAAAAATATATATCTTTTTTTTAAAATTAAATCTCAAAAATTATTTTTATTTTCATATTTTCAAAGCAAATAATCAACAAAAAGTTGACCAACAATATGATATGTGGGTCTCTTTGAAGGACCAATGCATGGGTCTAAAATGTTCATTAGGGAGATGAAGGATGCATTGATGCCTCTTAGGAACATTCAGCAAGCTTTGCATCATAAAATTCAAACATTTTGAGGACCATCAATACTAAAATCAAGATAAATATGGGGGATTGCTCAAAGAGATTTTACGGAAGATTACTATATGCATGTATTCCTGTGGTTGTGGCTATACTAGTACTAAGGCACATAATCTAGGCATATTGTAATCTTATATGCTAAGAGGTCACTCATCCTATTATTAATTATAAATTTAAATTAAGGATAATATAGAGGGCGCATAATATACTTGAATGAACAAAAGATAGAAAAGAGAACGAATGTGGAGAGAAGAAGTCGGAAAAAGATAAGTGCTAACTAAAATATTTTATTCATCTTAATTATCATAAACATAATATAGAGCTGCTTATATAAGCAGAGGAGTGGTGTACTTGTAATATTACAAGAGGGCAAAAATCTCATTGCATTATATTGCAAGCTAATAGGAAGTTTCTTGAACAGCTGAAACCTAATCCCCAACTGAGTGAGGCTTAGATGAGATCACCAATAGAGGCTTTGGAGAAAGCGAGGTTCAACAAACCAGAGAGAATGGATGAAAGCATGAAGCTAGCCGAAGATGCGTGAAGAGGATTCTTCTATTAGCCCCCTTCAAGATGAGGATCGCCTGTGGAGATCGTCAACTTGCTTGTAAGATGCGTATAATT
>JXCR01022759.1:78187-91990 GCA_002079205.1 Phalaenopsis hybrid cultivar
TTATATAATTAATATAATATATTATTTATATATATTAATATTAGAGATGTCAAACAAGCTCATCGTTTGAGAACAGCTCGTGTTCGACTCGTGTTCGGTTCGTTCGTTAAGAAACGAACACGAACAGTGACTTCACGAACAATTTCGAACACGAGCTTATTTCAAACAAACTAAATTTCAAACGAATCAAACACGAACACAAGCTCTGTTCGTTCGTGTTCGGTTCGTTTACACCCCTAGTTGGTGGCAGCTGTTGATCGGTGAGTTCCTTGAGTAATTGATGCAGCCAAAGTATCTTAGTAGTGGTAGTTGCAAGTGCCCTATATTTTGCTTCCGTTGATGATCTATCAACTGTATTTTGTTTTTTTTTTTTTGGAAGACCAGGATAGTAAATTGGGTCCAATAAATATAGAATCCTGTTGTTAATTCTCTGTCTCGTTGATTAGTAGCCCAATTTGTATCGGCATAAGCACTTAAAGCAACGTCAACTGAAATAATAGGGAGACCATAGTTAATGGTTCCTTATAGATATCTAAGAAGTCTTTTGATTTGTTGAAAATGTGTTGTGGTGGAATTATGCATGTGTTGGCTAGGATAGTTGATGGTGAATGTGATATTAGGTCTAGTGATATTTAATATTGGAGTGTACCAATGATCTTTCTATAAAGATTGGACTTGCATTAAAGTGGCAGAATCATTGGTTTAATATGAAGTGGTTGAGAGAGGGTGAACCCAGTTTTTGCATTTTGCATGTTTGTTTTGTGTAAGAGTTCCTGTATGTATTGTGGTTGTGAAACGAAATATCATTTGTGAATGGGTCTAAACTGTAGATCGAGAAAGTGTGATATGAACCCTAGTTGCTTTAGATTAGATTAGATTGATCATGCAAATTTTTAATTAGTGAGTTATTGTGTTGTTGCAATTGCTAGTTATTAGTATATCGTCAACATATATCAGTGAATAGATGCATGTATGATCCTTTTTATAAAGTAGAAGAGAAGGGTCAACAGTACTTAAGATAAAATTGTGATTACATAAAAAAATACAGAAAGTGGAGTACCATTGACGTGGTGCATGCTTGAGACCATATGTGACTTTGTTTAATTTGTAAACAAAATGTGGATAATGGGTGTCAGCAAAACTTGGAGGTTCCTTCATGTTGATGATATCATCAAGCTTTCTGTGTAAGAAAGCGTCAGAGACATCTAATTGTTGAATAGGCTATTGGTGATGAACAACAAACGCGCAGGAACTTTTCCCTCAGACTAAGGCTTCGTTTGGGGCCGCTTTTTTTCGCGCGTTGCGGCCCATAACCGCGATAGATTACTGTTTGGCTACCAGCTTCGCTGCCGAACGAAGCCGAAGCGGGCGAGAAGCGGGCCGCGGTATCGACCCTGCGGCCCGAGCTTTCGCCTCCAAATATTCGAAATTGCCCTCGCGATCCTTCCGCCCGCGCTTCCCAGCCCTAGCGTAAAGGTCTTAGGGTAATCAATATATTGCTGTTGAGAGCATCCTTGTGCTACAAACTTGGATTTATGGCGAGCTANGTGGAGAAGTCCATAGGGAGTTCTATATAAATACTACCTTCTTAGTGATTTCAACCATATCAACCATCTAAAAGCTTGCTAATGTTTTGTCTACAAAGCAATTCATACCATTCTAATGCAACTGACGGCTACCTTGACTCTCTTTCACAATGGACTTGGGGTAGATACTGATTCTTGTCACTCTTGTGCGGAAATTTTTTTCTTCAATGTTTTTCTATTTATAATCACTTAATTTTATAAACTATGGAGATAACTCGGGTCATTTTATGGTTTAGCTCAATAACTCTAAGTTTCTATCATGACTAATTTTTAAAAAGTTCTTCACGAGATAGTGGACGCGTCGATGTGGTCGCAGGCACATTCAACAAGTATTTCATTGCAAAATTCAATCATCTTGAGAACAAGCCACTTGCTAGAACCAAAATGCTCATGTTATAGCACACAGAATTTATTTATGATTGCCATACGCTTAAATTCTTTGAATGCCACCATTCCACCACAAGTGAATTAGNAAATTTATTTATGATTGCCATACGCTTAAATTCTTTGAATGCCCCCATTCCACCACAAGTGAATTAGATCTCATCAAAACTCTACGCTGAAGCGTGCTTGAGCTAGAGTAGTAATAGAATGGTTGACCTTATAGGAAATCCATGTGTTGCACCATTTATTTTGTCACATTATTTTTTTTTTAATTTTGTCTGTAAAGACTTTACATGCAAACAAGCACTTGTTAACTAACTTCAGGACGGCTTGAGCTGCAATATTTACAACATGGGCTCCTTGGATGCAATCTATGACCTATTCATATATTGGCATAGAAATCTTCAGATCTTCATGAATGTCTATGAAATTTTCTCGTATGATACTTTTCTGAAAGTTCATNGTGCACGTGGTACCATGGAGTGTAGTTTGACATTGGGTGGAGAACTAGTTTGAGGAGAAGAGGATGGGAGAATGACAGGGGAGGAAGGCTTCTTCTCAGGTTGTCGAGAGGATTCAGTAGATGTGAGATTTAGGTGAAGGGGTTGTGGGAATGTGGCGTGGGATGCCTTAGACAGAGAAGCAATAGTTGGGAGAGGGGGAGAAGACAAAATGGTAGAAGTGGGAATGAGAAGAGATGTTTGATAGGGAGTAGGAGAGGAGAGCAAGGTTAAAGAAGAGGTGGAGGCAGAACTGGTGGTGTAAGGGAAAACATATTCAATAAATTTTAAATGATGTGAAATAAGAAGTAAGTTTATAATATGTAGTCGTACTATTTTGAAATGGAAATTTGTGACTTTTATTTTGATAGCAATCAGAACATTTAAAAATACATGAGATGGGGGAAAAAACGAGATATCATAGAGAGAGTCTTGTTATTGGGATGCCCAAGTCTCTGATGCCATGTTGTGGAGGTAGTAGTGGTCCGGAGAGCTGCGATAGGATATAACCATGATCAGCTGGTCCAGTTAGGATTGGTTTCTTGGTCTTGAAATATTTAATTTGAAACTTGTTAGCATAAAAAAATAATAGCGTGGTTGCCGTCCTTAGTTTATGTACATAAAGTAAATGTGTGATAGTTTAAGAACTAAATATAGAGGGGAAAGTTTTAGCTTATGCTCGGGCGTAGGAAGAATGCCATTACCCGCATGCGATATTTCTGAAATTTGTGCATTGCCAACAATAACTTGTTGTGTTCCTTTATATGACTGAGATGAATGCAGACACTCAATTTTGGTGGTGAGATGCACTGTAGCGCCGGTATCCAATATCCAATCCTGTCTGTGAAGGAGCTTGAACTGTGAGCGTAGCTATTTGAGAGTCTGAGTGAGGGTCATATTGTAAGTTGGCTCTATGCCAACATTGACTGGCTGAGTGCCCCTTTTTGTTGCATATCTGACAGATGACAATGGTTCTTGGTTTTGCAAAATTAGTATTTAGAATATTCTTGATCTTTTCTATATGCTTTATGGAAGTTCTTTCATTGTTATATCCTCCTTTATGTTTGAAACTGAGCGGAGCAGCATGTTGCGTGATTCTTGCAGTTTCGTTGGCATTCTTACATTCTTCCCTGTGCAACAATGCATAGAAATCTTCTAGAGAGAATGATTGTTAATTTGTCTGAATAGCCCATTCAAGTCATAAAGTATCGTATCTTCTGTATCCACTCTGGAACCTGCTGCAACAATGTTATCTACTAGATTGTTACTGTGGTTAGATATTCCGTCATTGTGCTTGATCCCATAATGATGTTATGGAGTTCATTCTTTATTTGAATGACTCAAGATCTATTAGATAATTGAAATCTTTTTTTTTTTTTTCAAAGTTTGCCAAATCCAACAGTAGCGTTTAGATGGAGAATATAGGTAAGCTTTGAGTGAGAGATAGTAGGGAGCATTGCCGCAGCTAGATTTCGATCCACCATTTGCCAAGGAGGGCAGTCTTGATTTTCAGAAACTATTCCACTAGCAGCTGGAACAAATCTTGGTGCATGAGACACCTTGGTGGCTAAAAAGAAGCAAACCCATTTGCTGTTAGCAGTTTTGAGATTTGATTCTCCAAACAGGATAATTATCTTGGGTTGAACTTGTGCTAGTCACATTCTTGATTTGAGACATCCAGAATTTTAGAGTTGTGAGTATGCTTAGCTCTTTGAATCTGTTATGAGCCATTGCAGGTTACAGTCCTTCATGTATCGGGAAAAAATTTGCGTACGTCAAGGGGTACGCAGAGATGTGTACATAATAGGGTACACGGAGTTTATACGGAGATTACAAGGGGGTTATAACCCGTTGTACCTCCCGTGTAACTCCCGTGTAACCCCGTTGTAACCTTGTAATCTCAATGGATAAAATAAAAACGCGAGTTACAACTGACTTACACGAAAGTTACAAGGAAATTATAACACGTTTGTAACCCCCATGTAACTCCCATATAATGCCCGTGTAAAATTTTTTCCCATGTATCGACCCTGAAACGGTTGAATCCATAATGCCGTGAAGCTCGGAATGTCTCTGACACCAACTTGACTGAGCAAAGACAGAAAAGAGAAAAAAATGTGACTTTTTCAAGCAATGTAAGAAGATAAAATATGTTTGATTAAATGAAGTATTTTGTCAATAAAAATAACTCACAAAGCACATAAAAAAAATAATTTTATTATTAATATATAAAAAGTAAATTTATATATTTGAATTAATTAGCATAATTAAGGTATTTTATATATATTATTAAAATAATATAAAAAACTAATTTTAAAATATTATTAGTGTTAATCTTGATTATGCATCAAAGTTTGGGGTGGCATAAATTTTATTTAAATTTTTTAATCTATATTGCTAAGATCACTTCAATTGTTTTCATGCTAAACTTTACACACATGCCTCACAACTCATGTCTACTTACCTCTCTGAAATCTTAATTTTCATATTTACCTTCATAAAGCTCTACTATTTAATATCAAGTCAAAAATAGCATTATTACTTATTTATTAATGTGCAAAATTTTCTATCTTTATTACTATTTTTATTATTGATATTGACAATGCAGTTCACATACCGAAAAATTATTCCATACGGATGGTGTATGCAGAAATGTATGCGTTGTCCGATCTTCACCGTTAATCAGAGCTTTCATCAATATATATTTTTTAAAAAAATTGGGCTCATCGAAATACAATTTTGCTATGATTAACGATGGAGATCGGATGCATTTCTGCATACGCCGTCCGTATGAAATCCGTATGGAATAGTTTTTTGTGAGATGCTAAATAAATTCCATCGAATATTTTTTTTACATATAAAATAAATCTTATGGCATATTCTCTAATTATGTGTGCTTATTTTATTACTTGCAATATAAAATATTTATTTTAGTAATAATAGATAATTGACTGCGCTCTTTTTATATTTATGAAATCTTACTTGTCACCAATTTTAAAGCATTTATCATTTGAAAAGAAAAAAAAAATATCGGACTTTTATTATTATGTTCCAATTTGATGAAATCATAACTCATGGAAATACTTCACTCGCATATTGTTTTTTAATGTGCAAGTAGCAATATGATAGCATAGTCTATACATGCAAATTCAACCAAAAAGTTATGAAATGCAATGGGCATTTGCATGCATACTACCCAATTGCTTGCTTCAGAGGGGAGTTAGAGTTGCTCGCCCCGGAGGAGAGTCTTAGACCCTTATCACTGATCGGACGTCTATGACGACGTTGTTGGTTGTTTTGTTATGCTTTTGACCAATCAGACGCTCTTGACGTCGTTTTTCATTGTACCACGTGAGTTTGAGTTCCCAAGTGTAGAGCGGTCCTTCGTAAGAAATGGTAGGTGGAATGTATGGTGCTAAGAGGGAATTGTATGGTACGACTGTAGATCGCACTAAATTTGTAAAAGGTGCGGATGCTGGAATTGATAGATTGGCAGAGACAGACATACCAGATGTAGCTTTGATTTGCGATGATTTCTCACAAATGTATCTTAGAGAAAATGAAAGGATTCAACATAAAATGTTTCTAATAAGTGTAAGAGAAAAGAAGATCGTCTTCCTTCACATCAGTTAAAATGACATGAGGCAATATACGAGCCCCAGTCATCCCCGATGCGCCTAATAATTCGAGTACCACACCCTCCACCGGGGGAAATCGAACCCCAGACCAAAAGAGACTTACAAGTAGATGCTCGACCAACCGATCTAACCACACGTCGCCTCTAATATATATATATNCTTGATAGGGAGTAGGAGAGGAGAGCAAGGTTAAAGAAGAGGTGAAGGCAGAACTGGTGGTGTAAGGGAAAGCATATTCAATAAATTTTAAATGATGTGAAATAAGAAGTTTATAATATGTAGTCGTGCTATTTTGAAATGGTAATTTGTGAATTTTATTTTGATAACAATCAGAACATTTAAAAATACATGAGATGGGGGAAAAAACGAGATATCATAGAGAGTCTTGTTATTGGGATGCCCAAGTCTTTGATGCCATGTTGTGGAGGTAGTAGTGGTCTGGAGAGCTGCGATAGGATATAACCATGATCAGCTGGTCCAGTTAGGATTGGTTTCTTGGTTTTGGAATCCTTAATTTGAAACTTGTTAGCATAAAAAATAATGGCGTGGTTGCCGTCCTTAGTTAGTTTATGTACATAAAGTAAATTGTGTGATAGTTTAAGAACTAAAAATAGAGGGGAAAGGTTTAGCTTATGCTCGGGCGTAGGAAGAATGCCATTACCCACATGCGATATTTCTGAAATTTGTCCATTGCCAACAATAACTTGTTGTGTTCCTTTATTTGACTGAGATGAATGCAGACACTCAATTTTGGTGGTGAGATGCACTGTAGCGCCTGTATCCAATATCCAACCCTGTGTCTGTGAAGGAGCTTGAGCTGTGAGAGTAACTATTGGAGAGTTTGAGGGAGGTTTATATTGTAAGTTGGCTCTATGCCAACATTGACTAGCCGAGTGCCCATTTTTGTTGCATATCTGACAAATGACAGTGGTTCTTGGTTTTGCAGAATTAGTATTTGGAATATTCTTGATGTTTTCTATATGCTTTATGAAAGTTCTTGCATTGTTATATCCTCCTTTATGTTTAAAACAGAGCAGAGCAACTTGTTGCGTGATTCTTGCAGTTCCGTTGGCAATGTTACATTCTTCGCAGTGCAACAATGCATAGAAATTTTCTAGAGAGAATGATTGTTAATTTGTTTGAATAGCCATCTCGAATCCTTGGTAACTTGGAGATAGCCCATTCAAGTCATAAAGTATCATATCTTCTGTATCCACCCTGGAACCTTCTGCAACAATTTTATCTACTAGATTATTAACTGTGGTTAGAAATTCCGTCCTTGTGCTTGATCCCATAATGACATTATGGAGTTCATTCTTTAATTTAAAGACTCGAGATCTATTAGATAATTGAAATCTTTTTTTTCCTCTGAAGTTTGCCAAATCCAACCGTAGCGTTTAGATGGAGAATATAGGGAAGCATTCAGGGAGAGATAGTAGGGAGCATTGCCGCAGCTAGATTTCGATCCACCATTTGCCAAGGAAGGCAGTCTTGATTTTCAGAAACTATTCCACTAGCGGCTGGAACAAATCTTGGTGGATGAGACACCTTGGTGTCTAAAAAAGAAGCAAAACCCATTTGCTGTTAGCAGTTTTGAGATTTGATTCTCCAAACAGGATAATTATCTTGGGTTGAACTTGTGCTAGTCACCATTCTTGATTTGAGGCATGAGGAATTTTAGAGTTGTGAGTATACTTAGCTCTTTGAATCTGTTATGAGCCATTGCAGGTTGCAGTCCTTCATGTATCGACCCTGACACGGTTGAATCCACAATGTCGTGAAGCTCGGAATGTCTCTGACACCAACTTGAATGAGCAAAGACAGAAAAGAGAAAAAAATGCGACTTTTTCAAGCAATGTAAGAAGATAAAATATGTTTAATTAAATGAAGTATTTTTTCAATAAAAATAACTCACAAAGCACATAAAAAAATAATTTTATTATTATATATATAAAAAAGTAAAATTATATATTTGAATTAATTAGCATAATTAGGGTATTTATATATTATTAAAATAATATAAAAACTAATTTTAAAATATTGTTAGTGTTAATCTTGATTATGCATCAAAGTTTGGGGTGGCATAAATTTTATTTTATTTTATTTTTTTAATCTATATTGCTAGGATCACTTCAATTGTTTTCATGCTAAACTTTACACACATGCCTCACAACTCAAGTCTACTTACCTCTCTGAAATCTTAACTTTCATATTTACCTTCATGAAGCTCTAATATTTAATATAACGTCAAAAATAGTATTATTACTTACTTATTAATGTGCAAAATTTTCTATCTTTATTACTATTTTTATCATTGATATTGACAATGCAGTCCACATACCGAATATTTGTTATTGGTACTGTCAGATGCGGAAAATTATTCCATACAGATGGCGTATGCAGGAATGCATGCGCCGTCCGATCTCCACCGTTGATCAGAGCTTTCATCAATATGTTTTTTTTTTAAATTGGGCCCACCGAAATACAACTTTGCTATGATCAACGGTGGAGATCAGATTGTATGAAATAATGTTTTGTGAGATGCTAAATAAAAAATAAATGACATATTCTCTAATTATGTGTGTTTATTTTATTACATGCAATATAAAATATTTATTTTAGTAATAATAGATGATTGACTGCCCTCTTTTTCTATTTATGAAATCTTACTTGTCACCAATTTTAAAGCATTTATCATTTGAGAAGAAAAAAAAAATATCAAACTTTTATTATTATGTTCCAATTTGATGAAATCATAACTCATGGAAGTACTTCACTCGCATATTGTTTTTTAATGTGCAAGTAGCAATATGATAATATAGTCTATACATGCAAATTCAACCAAAAAGTTATGAAATGCAATGGGCATTTGCATACATACCACCCAATTGCTAAGCATTTATATCTCTAACATCTAAACTTTTTACTTTTTTACCCCCTACATCGTATGAACAAATTATTGTTACCCTTGTCATTCAATAAGGCTTGGTGTTTCAAAATGTGGTGTGCTCCCAAAAGAAAGACCCCCCTGCAAAGTAAAATTCTCGTATTTATAGAAGATAGGAGGGGCAAACATATAAAAATTATATGTTTAGCCTCGTTTTAAAAGGAGTAGCAAATAGCGTTTTAGTCTCATTTATTCTTAAAGTTGGAATGTCAAGAGATCCGTGCAGATCATTTTTTCAGTATACATATTAAGTTCGTCCATTTTCTTGCTGTTTGATAAGCGGCAATTGCAATAAGAATAGGGAAATTTAGAGTTCTTGAACACATGATTTGTTAATGATACCCCCTGTTGGACACTTTTCGCGCTTGATTTTTGTATCTTTGTAGTCATTTGTTGGGTCTGTCGTTCTAGAGTTTTCTTTGTCGACAGGAAGTTGTTTGGTTTTGGTAAAAGAGTCGGTTGTCAGAGATGTGGGTGTCTTAGAGGTGCTTGCTTCAGAGGGGAGTTAGAGTTGCTCGCCCCGGAAGAGAGTGTTAAACCCTTATCAATGATCGGACGTCTATGACGTTGTTGTTGGTTGTTTTTTTATGCCTTTNAGGGTGTCTTAGAGGTGCTTGCTTCAGAGGGGAGTTAGAGTTGCTTTGCCCAGAAGAGAGTGTTAAACCCTTATCAATGATCGGACGTCTATGACGTTGTTGTTGGTTGTTTTTTTATGCCTTTGATCGATCAGACTCTTGACGTTGTTTTCAATTGTACCACGTGGGTTCGAGTTCCCAAGTGTAGAGCGGTCATCTATGAGAAATGGTTGGCAGAAACCCCTTGTTGGGGAGAAAGGAAACTTCCAAAGCAGAATGAACAATATTGAAGTGTTAAGAGGGAATTGTATGATACGACTGTAGATCCCACTTTTGTACCCGGTTATCCCCGATACGTCTAACAATTCGAGTACCACACTCTCCACCGGGGGGAATCAAACCCCAAACCAAAGGAAGTAGATGCTCGACCAACCGATCTAAGTACACGGCACCTCTAAGATAAAGTTAAAAGAAATGGACTATAGTGTTATGCACGTAAATATAAAACTTTTGATATTATTACGTACATACATGAGAATTGAATGCAATATTTGCAACCACCGAAAGCCAATATTAATTACTCGAAGATTTCAATTCAAATTGGCTCCGTTGACTCTGTCCTTTACAAGTTTCAAAGGAAGGGAGCCTAATCCAAACAAAACAGGTTAATTTTGTAATTATTGAATGCAATATAAAGTGGATATATCATAAGAGCTATTCTAAGAAAAAAACATATTANTGATCAGACTCTTGATGTCGTTTTCAATTGTACCACGTGGGTTCGAGTTCCCAAGTGTAGAGCGGTCATCTGTGAGAAATGGTTGGCAGAAACCCCTTGTTGGGGAGAAAGGAAACTTCTAAAGCAGAATGAACAATATTGAAGTGTTAAGAGGGAATTGTATGATACGACTGTAGATCCCACTAAATTTGTACCCGGTCATCCCCGATACGTCTAACAATTCGAGTACCACACCCCCACCGGGGGGAATCGAACCCCAGACCAAAAGAGACTTACAAGTAGGTGCTCGACCAACCGATCTAAGTACACGGCACCTCTAAGATAAACTTAAAAGAAATGGACTATAGTGTTATGCACGTAAATATAAAACTTTTGATATTATTACGTACATACATGAGAATTGAATGCAATATTTGCAACCTCCGAAAGCCAATATTAATTACTCGAAGATTTAAATTCAAATTGGCTCCGTTGACTCTGTCCTCTACAAGTTTCAAAGGAAGGGGGCCTAATGCAAACAAAACAGGTTAATTTTGTAATTATTGAATGCAATATAAAGTGGATATATCATAAGATCTATTCTAAGGAAAAACATATTATAATATCTATAAAAATTACCTTAAATTAAATGTAATGCATAAATAAATATTTTTTCATATTATATATATTTATGGTAAAATTGATAAATTTGAAATTTATTGTAACTATTTTTTACTCTAAATACTTTGATATAACTATTTTTCTAATCCCATAGATTAAAAAAAAATTATTTTATAATATCTTGATTAAATTATAAAAAAAATAATTAGTAAATTTACTTAATAATTAATATTATGTTTGCAAAATTTATAATATGATTTTTTTTCTTAATTTAGGAGCATATATATCACACAATTCTAAAGTATTTTTGTATGTAACACTTAAATTATTATTATTATAGTCATAGCACTCAAATGTTTGATATCAAATAAAAATTATTACAATTCTTAATGTTCTAAAAATAAGAAATATGTTTTTTATTATACATTATGATGTAAAAAGTATTAAAAATATAAATATAAAATTTTGTTATTAGATATACAAATATTTTAAAAAATTATATCATATAGGTATAAATTCCATAAATATTCCTTTTCATATATATATATATATATATATATATATATATATATATATATATATATATATATATATATATATNTAAATATAAATATAAAATTTTGTTATTAGATATACAAATATTTAAAAAATTATATCATATAGATATAAATTCCATAAATATTCCTTTTCATGTATATATATATATAGATATAAATATATATATACATATACACATAACAAAAATATGTCATTAAATATTATATATATATAGATGTCGCGTATCCCGATCTGTTAGTTGGCATCTTTGGTGTAAGATCCCTTAGATCGGGGGTTCAAATCCCTCTCTGGCAACGTGAGCCTTAATGAGGTTGATACTTGAATTGTTAAAACATATTTAGTCACTAGAGCCTCGTATAATAGTCTCTGGACATTTCCCATGCCGTGACCTATTGGTTGGTAAGTCCCCTCAGGGCACAGGTTCGATCGTGAGTGGCACTAGATCCTCGAATATTTAGGCACACATCATGGGGCCTAGCGCATGGGAAATCATTATTTAAGCCTCTGCCAAACACCGGGTTCCTTTTCAAATATATACGTATTTACATATGTCATATTATATTATATATNATTGAATGCAATATTTGCAACCACCGAAAGCCAACATTAATAGCTCGAAGATTCCAATTCAAATTGGCTCCGTTGACTCTGTCCTTTACAAGTTTCAAAGGAAGGGGGCCTAATGCAAACTAGGGGTGTAAACGAATCGAACACGAACGAACAAAGCTTGTGTTTGTGTTTGGTTCGTTTGAAATTTAGTTTNGTCTGCTGGTTGCATCTTTGGTGTAAGATCCCTTAGATCGGGGGTTCAAATCCCTCTCTGGCAACGTGAGACTTAATGAGGTTGATATTTGAATTGTTAAAACATATTTAGTGACTAGAGCCTCGTATAATAGTCTCTAAACATTTCCCATGCCGTGACCTATTGGTTGGTAAGTCCCCTCAGGGCACGGGTTCGATCGTGAGTGACACTAGATCCTCGAATATTTAGGCACACATCATGGGGCCTAGCGCATGGGAAATCATTATCTAAGCCTCTGCCAAACACCGGGTTCCTTTTCAAATATATACGTATTTACATATGTCATATTATATTNAAAATAGTGGCGTGGTTGCCGTCCTTAGTTAGTTTATGTACATAAAGTAAATTGTGTGATAGTTAAGAACTAAAAATAGAGGGGAAAGTTTTAGCTTATGCTCGGGCGTAGGTAGAATGCCATTACCCACATGCGATATTTCTGAAATTGTCCATTGCCAACAATAACTTGTTGTGTTCCTTTATTTGACTGAGATGAACGCAGACACTCAATTTTGGTGGTGAGATGCACTGTAGCGCCTGTATCCAATATCCAATCCCGTGTCTGTGAAGGAGCTTGAGCTGTGAGAGTAGCTATTGGAGAGTTTGAGGGAGGGTTATATTGTAAGTTGGCTCTATACCAACATTGACTAGCCAAGTGCCCATTTTTGTTGCATATCTGACAGATGACAGTGGTTCTTGGTTTTGCAGAATTAGTATTTGGAATATTCTTGATGTTTTCTATATGCTTTATGAAAGTTCTTGCATTGTTATATCCTCCTTTATGTTTAAAACAGAGCAGAGCAACTTGTTGCGTGATTCTTGCAGTTCCGTTGGCAATGTTACATTCTTCGCTGTGCAACAATGCATAGAAATCTTCTAGAGAGAATGATTGTTAATTTGTTTGAATAGCCATCTTGAATCCTTGGTAACTTGGAGATAGCCCATTCAAGTCATAAAGTATCATCTTCTGTATCCACCCTGGAACCTGCTGCAACAATTTTATCTACTAGATTATTAACTGTGGTTAGATATTCCGTCATTGTGCTTGATCCCATAATGATCCATTATGATATTATGGAGTTCATTCTTTAATTTAAAGACTCGAGATCTATTAGATAATTGAAATCTTTTTTTTCCTCTGAAGTTTGCCAAATCCAACCGTAGCGTTTAGATGGAGAATATAGGGAAGCATTCAGGGAGAGATAGTAGGGAGCATTGCTGCAGCTAGATTTCGATCCACCATTTGCCGAAAAAATATTACATCAGTACTACGCACGTAGAGGAACGTGCGTACCCAATGAAATCACGCCACGATATCCCGCGCGACGCAGAAAAAAAACGGCGCAGTAACACGGGGAATATTCCTCCCCGTGTTATTCATGTTTTATTGTGTGTTATTCATGTGTTATTGTATCCTGGGAATATTTCTGGTGTTATAATAACACAATAACACATGAATAACACATGAATAACACAC
>JXCR01022759.1:110251-131752 GCA_002079205.1 Phalaenopsis hybrid cultivar
GACATCATATAATTTATTTTACACTTCCTATGAATGATAAATATGAGGTTCATTTTCACAAAAAGGGTAATTGAACAATTCTCCAGAAACTAAGTATCACTTGTGTCTAATTCTTTTCATAATCTCTTTCCTCACATTCGACCAATGCTCTACTCCTTGGGTGTGATCCAAGAGATAATTTAGGAGTTAACTTCCTAAAATGTGCAATGAGTGTGGAGGCATGCCTTCAATAAGAGGAGAAACTCGTCAAGGTGAAGAAACACGGCAAGGAGAAGCCTCTAACGTCAAGTTCTTCTGGGAATTCTTGCAACAACGAATTCAGGAACTCCATGATAGGATGGCGGGTTAAATTGTAGAATTAACTTGTGTGGTGCTTGAAGGGAGAGCACAACCTCCCCCACAACCTAATTCTGGCTCAGGCATCCGAACGGATAGAGGAGCCTCGATACCAAGACAGTGTTAGGTGCATTATAAAAGGTAGATCGCAACCAGGGAAAAAAAAATCTACAACCAATTGGAGAATGCATTCTCTCAGCATATCGTTGAAACTGAGCCCCTAAAGAACTCAAATTTCCCTCTTTGGAACCATACAAAGGCCAGAACGATCTTGCCAACCATATTACATCCTTTAAGTCGACAATCTACCTTCTCAAAATTTTTGACACGTTGAAATGTCAGTTGTTTTGTACTACTATGAGAGATTCCGCTCTTAGATGGTTCAATGGACTCTCTGTTGGAATTATCAATTTCTTCGGAGAGTTCAAAAAGCTATTTTTGGTGCAATTCACTAAAACCCAGAAACTCGCAAGGACTCAGACTCCTTGTAGTAGTTAAAACAAGGACTGAATGAGAGCCTATAAACTACGTTACATGGTTCCAGAAGGAGATGCTCAACATACAAAACTAGAGCCAGAAGTTACCAAAGTTGCCCTAGTGCTTTCATTTTTTAGGTATTGCTTTGGTTTACACAAACCTAAAATGTTAGTCAAACTCTTATAGTTGGCTAATGATCACATCACAACCGAAGAGTACATGAACCAACCTGTTATGAAAAGCAAGAAGTTCAACCAAAAATTAGACAAGAAAGGCTCAAACAATGTTAAATAGAGAGAGAAAGATGGCCCTTATTCAAAGCGTGAAAGAGGTCGGTTTTTCCATAGGGACATAGAAGCAGAATGACTGTGTAGATGCAACCAATTGAATATCGCTCTACAAGCGATTGTGGAACGTCGAGGCTAACATTTTTGAGGGTCTTGATGCAAAACTAGTGGATAAGACAATGAACATTTTCAAAAGGAAACACCAATGAGAACTGTGGCTTCCCTCCAAAATTTAAACATGTGTTGTAAGTACTATAGAGACCACGAGCATGATATGGAGGAATGAATGCACCTCTATAGCTTGGTAGAAGAGTTAATACAGGCCTGAAAACTTAAGGAGTTTGTGGCCCCAGAGGGATAAACTTGGCAGCACAGGAAAGCAACAATAAATGACATATCTGAGTCAATATTATCCACATAGTAGAGATAGTATCAATGATACTTGGAGGTGATTCGCTCCAAAGAACCAACAAAAAAAGAGTCAATCTGGAGAATATTGCATTGTGACATCCGTCCCAATGAAGAAGCCCCATCTCCCAATAATTTTTACTGACGCAGATCTATCTCAAGTCAACCCTTACAATGACGTTTTCATCGTTACTGTAGCTTGAAGAATATTTTGTTCATGGATGTATTTAACAAAATGATATTGATGACTGACATTTGTTTGTGTAAACTAGTCCATTATATGGATTTTCTGGCTAAAGAAAGGAGATGGTCGACATAATTGCGCCATGTGTCACATGGGGCGAGGGCAACAACCAATTCACTAACATGGAAGACTTCTTGGTACTAGACACACCACCAACTTACAACACAATCTTCAATTGTCCACTCCTCAATGATGTCTGAGTTGTAAAGTTGAGGTACCACCTAGTAGTAAAGTTCCTTTGCGATGAGAAAATTGTTACCTTACATGGAAATATGGAGCAGTCCCAAACATGTTTTCTATTGGGAGTGGGGGATATACAACACTAGCAAGAAGTGTGCCTTGAAACATATGAGTCCACAATCAAAATACTTGCAGACCTCGAGGATCCCAGTAAAAGTTTCTAATTAGTAATGTTTATCCAGATTCTTTAGAATTTTTGCGATGTTTTCACTCAGTCAATAGTTGAAATGTCAAGAATTCCCATTAACGTGGCTTATCACCGCCTCAATCTAAGTCCATATGTGTGGTCCATGAAGAAGAAACTTTGATCGACAACAACAACTTTGGTTGGACCAATTCGTGAGGAAGTACAAAAGCTCTTAGAGGTGGCATACAACAAAGAGGTGTAATACCCCTCTTGGGTATCCGATGCAGTCGGGGTGCAAAAGTCCAATATCAAGTGGAGGATGTGAGCAGACTTCACAAATTTCAACGCTCCTTGCTCCAAGGATGACGTTGACAAAATCTACTATAAAATACTCAGTCATGAGCTTTCTAGATGCATTCTCTGGCTACCACCAGATTAATATTTATTCGGCTGATGATGAGAAGATAACTTTTATTACTAGTGAAGATTTGTTTTGTTTTGTTGTAATGTTTTTTGGGCTGAAAAATTCTAGCGCAACTTATCAGTGTCTCATGGATGTATTTTTTTCTAAGTAAAAAAGATGAAATACTGAAGTATATGTTGACGGTATTATAGTAAAAAGTAGGTCAACCGAACATCACATAAACTATTTAAAATATACTTTTCAAACTCTCAGAACGTCTAACATGAAATTAAACTTATTAAAATGCACATCTAAAGCTTCAACCGAAAAGTTCTTAGGGTAATTGTTGACACCCGAGAGCATTGTAGCTAATTATGAAAAAGTGAAGATACTCCTGATATATCTTCCACCCCCCCCCCCCCNCTGATCGACTGAATTGCAACTCTCAACAAATTTATTTCTAAGTTAGGTGACAAATGTGCAGCTTTCCTTAAGGTTTTAAGAAAAGCCAAAATGTTTGAATGGTCAATCAAATGCAAGCAGGTCTTCCAAAGTATGTGATATGTTGATAGTTTGTACTTGATTATTACTCTTATTTTTTTTGTATTTTTCATGTTGNTTTTTGTAAATATGAGAGAAGTGTTAAAATAGTCCTGTGACTTTTTGTGCAGGGTCATTGTAGTCCCAGAGTTTATAAAATTGTCAATTTATGATATATTTAAGACAATTGTAGTTGTTTGAAAAGAAGCTGCTGATTAAAAAACTGTGGTGGCTATTTTTTTTCGAAAAAGTTAGACTGCAACATTCTTTCAGCCATCACACTTAGCCAGATCCGGTGGCAAAACCCAGCCTTCAGTTACAACTTCTTAAAAAAGGTAGATAAAACATAGTTTTGCCAAACAGAAAAAATTACTGTGTTGCACCGCACCACCACCGCACTACAGCTCCAAACACACCCTCAGTCCCTAGACTTTTTTAAAGAGTGCTAAGATAGTCATCTCTGGTGATTATTTAAGCCATATTAAAACAGTATGAGGACTAATTTGACTTTTTTATAGACTCCGGGACTAAAATGACTCCATGTAAATAGTCTCTGAATACNATTTTTAGAAAGATAATGATTGTAGTATTTTTGATGTGATGCTAAAGATTTGAGTTGTTGGCAAGTGAATATGAGAGTTTAGATTTTAGATATGTAAATACATAAATGTTGTGTGGTATATATGTAAATACCCCATGTTCTTTTTTTTGGAAGATTTACATGCGTGCCACTCAATTCTTATGTATTTGCATATCTAATATCTGAACTTCAATTTTTACATCACACCACGTTACTTATGCATGAAAATGTGCATTCACTTTTTAAAAGTTAAATTGGTGGTATTTTTGATGTGAAACCAAGGTTTTAGATATGTAAATACATAGGAATTTGGTATTATTTATGTAACTGCATGTTATTCTCAAGCTAATAATAAATCAATGCAGTCACTAAAGCAAAAGAAGGAAAGATAACAATTAGTGGGGCAGATAGAAAAGATGGGAAACCAAGGTGTAAAAATGCTTCAAATCCTTACCACAAATGTACTGATGACTGCTTTCAAGAGATCTTTCGAGACAACCCGGCCGTTGAACGCATCTCACGTAACATTCTTTAAATTGAGTTTACTTTCTTTAAGGAAGATTTACATATATTCCACTTAACTTAAATCTTATGTATTTACATATCTAATACGTAAACTTCAATTTTTACATATATATATATATATGCCACTTTATTTTTGCATGAAAATGTGCATTTTACATTTTAAAAGTTAAAATAGGGGCAGNATCACTTTATCATAATTAGTAATTTGATAAATTATCTAAAATAAATGATGTTTTTTTTATATATTTGTATTTGATTTGAAGTAAAATGAAAATAAATGTAAAATATGCGGTCAATAATAGGTGATGGTAGGTGGTGGCAGTGGGCGACAGCAGGTTGTGGCAGGTGGCTCACCGACAGAGGCAACACTTTAAATAAAGTTGTGTAATTGAAATTTGTCCAAANTTATTTGATTTGAAGTAAAATGAAAATAAATGTAAAATATGCGGTCAATAATAGGTGATTGTAGGTGGTGGCAGTGGGCGGCAACAGGTTGTGGCAGGTGGCTCACCGACAGAGGCAACACTTTAAATAAAGTTGTGTAATTGAAATTTGTCCAAATCCAACGAATTTCAAATACATTAAAATTGAACTAAGGAATAAATTTTTAATGCATTACAATTTTATAGTGCATTTGGAATTTTTCCCACCAAAAGCTGGGATTTTTAAAACCCCTGCAAAAGGGATGCAGTGCACTCATTTTACAACCGACCAAGCAGCTTATAACTGTAATCACTATTTGTGCACTAGCTTAGTTATTTATTTATCAGTTACTATAGTTTAGCTACTAATCATTTGTGATGAGTGCCATGTACATAAGGCACTTGATCCATCCATAAAAGCTTGGATTTGTCTCAAACATATTAATACATTGCTTTATATTTTATTAATAACACCAAATGAGGTAATTGTAAATTTTGAGACTCAAGTAGGAATGTAGTAAGATATACTATTCATTGACCCAATTGTACTAGGTTGTTCATTATAATTACTTAAAAGTAACATAAAGAGATAAACCATTTACACGAGTTCCAAGTACTCTGCTTATGATATTGAAGAGTTTAATGTTTTGATATCCTCATACTGTCGAAAATAGTTGAAACGATCCTATCAATACTGGTCCATCTTGCTATTTTCATCTATTTGGGCTTAATTTGGATCTTGCTCGAAATTGCTTGCGGTGCCCACATACATGCATGATATCGAAGTTAACCCAAACCATAATACAAATGTGAATGTTATTACTAAAATTCAAAATGTTTACAAATAAAGCCTCTTAACATTAGGAAAATAACGACATAAATATAAAAGACACCCTAGGGCAATTACGAAGTGATTTAGGGTTTAAATATTATAATTTTGAAAATATATTTTATAAAATTTAATAACTTACTTCTCCACCCCCTAACTATTCACCAAGTATTAACGCAAGTGCACATATCGTTCAAGTAATATAGGACTTTCTTTAGTCCCGGGTATCGATCTCACATGGAATAGCGGAAGTAATCACTTTAGGTGAAGTTCTAGTTTACTACTATAAGGTTCTAGTTTGAAATGTCGATAAAGGTGGTTTTGCTATCACTTCTCCCAAGTTACAATTTTAATCTTATGTTAAAACTTATCTGGAGAAATCAATAAGGTGAAATTAAAGATTAATAAAAAATACTTTTCTCTTGTGAATAATTAAGTAGGTTGTCAGTTTAAAGTTTAAGAATGTAAATAAAGTAATGACAAAAACAACATATGTCTATCTACCATCTCCCGAGTTATAGATACGATTAGTTCACTAATTAATTGTTTTCTTTTGGCAGTAGTGCTAGTTGGTGCCACATATAGGCTTCCCATAACTGTATGCCCCGCCTGTCTCCCAGAAAGCTCTAGTCCGAACCTCTCAGGATATTTATCTCCATAACTTTGCACAACCACCTAACAACTACGTTTCATAGTTAAATGGATAATATAAACATTCTCATGTTGATTCACCACTGCTCATGGTCAAGTCAAGTGGGTCACAACAAGTTTTAACAAATCGTATGACTGATAAGATGTGTAAATTAAGTCTAGGAGAACATTCATCACATATAAAATTAAGATTTATTCTTAAACTTCAACACCCTACACTTACTACCAAATCATCACAAAAGAAAAGCACAGAGTTTCTACTCACAATGCATAATAGATTCAATAGAAAACTTCATGAAACAAAGCAAGTTAAACTAAATATGTGATTTAAAGGATCACAAGACAATCAAACAAACTCTACTTAGCAAAACAAGTTCACTAAATACATGTTTGCTGGATTACAATGCAATCAAAACATACAATACTTAGCTTTAATCTCTCTGAAATTCTTCCATCGAAGTTCTCTACTGCTCCTTGTAATTGTTGATACAATCCCTTACAAATTGCTATCAAATTCCCTTACAAATATCTCTAAATTAGTGAAATCCTACTCCTGATATGGATTTCCTGAAGTCCTTGGGGAGTTCTCCACCTTGGAACTTCGTCCCCAAGTCCTCAAATGGCAGAAAATTGCCCCTTTCATTGTCACGAACTGCTAAATAACCCCTAGAAAACTGCTCCGGACATTTGTGGCACCTAGGCGCCCAACTGTGGCTCCTATGCGCCACTTCCTCTGCCGGCTGGGGAAATGAATTGGTGTCTAGAGGCACCTTCTCTGGATTGTTTACGGGGTCCGACGCCAAAAGCTGGCACTTAGGCGCCAGTTCAGGTTCAAGCTCCATTGCTACAATTGTCTCCTTTTTGCCCCGTTTTCGCTCCAGTTCGCTCCAATTCGCTCCAATTGCTTTACCTTTTATACTCGCAACCAAAAGCATAAAAATATCTTTGTTTAAAGTGCAATTTCATTTATAAACTTATATAAAAAGTAAGGGCAAATTAAGCATGTAAAAAGACATGTAACAAAGGTGGTGGATGGTGGTTGGACAATAGGTAGAGGGGTTTATTGTGGGTTGCGGGCGTAGTTGGAGGCTTGGAATGGCGTGGCGGCAACTTTGGAAGGCAGGGAGGAGGGCAGGCAGTAGTAGGACAGCAGGGAAGAGGGAAACGACGACTGGCTGGGAGGCTGGAGGGTTGGTGGCAATATGCTGGGAGGGAGGGAAGGTCTTGCCACCGCAGGTGAGGGTGCTGTATGAGTGGCGACAACAACAGAGGGAGCGGGGAATAGAGCTGGCAACAGGGAAAACATGAGAAGGTGGACCGCGGAGGGGATTTGGGGAGGATAGGTATCCCCACAGGATCAAGTTACAGTCGGAACACCCCTCAAGCCTTTGGAGAAGATCACCGTCTCGGGCGAGTTACAATCTGAGCACCTCCTCGCCTTTGAATACAACCCTAGAAGGTAAAACAATCCCAACGGTTGGCTTGGACAAAAATATGAAATCTAGAAGGCAAAAACTGATTTTAACCAAAGCAAACACACCTATATATAATGGGGAATAGTAGATAGAATATGTAGGGAATAGAAATAGAAAGGTGATGGAAACGGAAGGAGATAGACAAAGAAAGTGCTAGAAAATGAAGGGCTAGACATGACAAGGATTTCAATAGGATAATGGGGGGCAGAAGGGGTGGTAACTCCCCTCCGCAATGCATTTTTTGAGAACCTTTTACAGAATTGCACTCAATATCCATTAATTTTGTTAATCTATTTGAATTAATACCAAACATTTAATAGTTTATGTTGACTTTAAAAAGAACATAATTTTTCTAACTCCATTTTGTATATATATTTTTGGTTAATTTTTTTTTTTTTTACACAATCCTAAAAAAATTATAACATAATTTTCTAAATTGGTCGCTAGAAGTTCTAAAAAATATTTGAGCAAATTAAAGTTAAGACTTCATGTAACACTATAGGAATAGATAAATAATAAGAATTCATGAAACATTTTGAGCCACTTCTTGTTTTATGTGCACAAACACTATTGCAATCAATGAAATGCCTCCCAAGTTTATGAGATAGGTTAGATCATTAGGTTTTATAAAGTGGGCTTGAATATGTAAAGTTTAAATTTGGGCTAAAGATTCTCACAAGTTTAATCAAAAACTTGTTGGAAAATTTACGTGCATACCGCACAATTCTTATGGATTTACATATCTGATAGCTAAAGTTTGATATTTATATTACTAATCTATGCATAAAAAGGCATATTTGACTTTTAAAATGTTAGTAAAAAGTAGAAATTTTGATGCAGTGTTAAAGATTTGAGTGTTATGAATGTAAATATTCAAGCTTAGGGGCAAGGCTTGTAAACACATAAGAATTGTGTGGCATGTTTGTAGATGCCCCAATCTTGCTTCTTTCACTTCCCTAAGGGCTCCAGAGTTTTATGGGAAAATGATATGCAATGTTTTTATTTTTATGATTTTCAGTATTGCACTTCAAGTCAAAATAGTTTCCACGTATGGATATGTTGTAGACAAACGAGTAAGAGATTTTTCTAAGATCTTATTTTTTCGTTGCTTCAATTATAATGATTATTGAATGTTACAAAAACATCTAGGAATTATAATTCAAGCACTAAAATTAGTTTCATTCTTTTGCCAAGTTATATTACATTCAGAACCACTCACAATCCAATTACTAATTATGTAAATGAAACCGGTTCAAGTAAGTTTACCAAAGCAAGAAATCCAGACCTCACGACTTAATAAGGAGATGATTTGGATTTTATGGCCGCACCTTGTTGAAATCAAAGAACATTACATATCCATCCAGCAGACACATGATTGATAATTTGAGGAAATTTTTTATTAAATGAAAGATCATAAATTACATTCCTTTGAATATTAAATTATGAGGTTAATACAACCACATACTTTATTCTTAAAAATGAATAGAAGTCGTCGTCTTTGAATCATTAAAAGGTGTGAACGTTTTAGATATCTCGGGTCTGTTGTTTAAAGTGATGGTGATATAGATGGGGATGTTATTAGTAGAATTCAGGTTGGTTGAAGTGGATGAATGCATCAGGCCTATTATGTGATAGAAAAGTACCACTTAGACTTAAAAGTAAAATTTTATAAGATGGTGGTGAGACCTGCAATGCTTTGCGGCACAGAGTGTTGGCCTTTAAAAGAGAAGCATAAAACAAGGTTAAGTGTTGCTGAGATGAGAATGCTTAGGTGAACGAGTGGCTTGATACTTAAGGCAAAATGCAAAACAAATATATTTGTGAAAAGGTTGGTTTAGCTCAAGTCACAAACAAGATTAGATAGAATAGTCTTAGATGGTTTGCTCACATTAAACGTTGACCATCTGCTGATCCGGTTGGGAGAGTAGATATTTTATATTCAACTTTTGTTAAGAAAGACAGAGGTAGTTCTAAAAAAACTTGGGTATATTATATAAAAAATGATCTCAATCTATTAGAATTAAATGACAATATGACACTCAATAACATGTAGTCGACCCCACTTAGTGTGATAAAGGCTTGTTTTTGTTGTAGAAGTCGATGTCTTTCTGGAAGAATCTTGCAGCAAGTAAGATATTATTATAGAAACATTTATAAAAGATATGATTATTATGAATCTTGGTATCATATTAAGCTCAAAGTTGTTTATGAAATATATATATATTTTTATGTTTGTTTCACTAAAGATAAGCAGCTGTGTATAATATCTCATGTTGTTTAATTTGACCGCAGGGAAGGATAAAGGAGTTCTAATAACTGGAGATGAAAGTGATGTGAATCCCAACTGCAAACATGCATCTAATCCTTACCATAAATGTAATAAATTTTGCTTTGCAAATTCTCCCGTCATTCGTAATGATGGTAAGTTATTTTATGCTATTAGCCTCAATATTTTTTACTGTAAATTATTGTCATCTTTTGCAATTTATAAAAATAAAAATTTCAGTTATGAAGGCAAAAGAGCAAAAACTTGTTGGCACTGCAAACAGAGCAGTCAATCCTGCGTGCAAATATGCATCAAATCCTTATCATGTTTGTGCTGAATACTGCTTCCGGGAGGCCCCTGAAAGGGCGCTGCCTGGGCAAGGTAGTCCTTAAGCATTATTGTTTTTAGGGGCATTTGCATACTTACCGTCCGATTCCTATGTATTTACATATCTAACACCTAAACTTTAAATTTTTTACATTTATACCTCCCAAAATTTTCATATCACACACAAAAAAAAAAAAATCACCATTTTAACTTTTAAAAAGTGAAATAAACCTTTCCATGCAGGTGGCATGTTTGTAAAAATTGAAGTTTAGGTGTTAGATGTGTAAATACATATGAATTCTGTGGTATGTATGTAAATCTTCCATCTTTTTTTTTTAATTCTCCATCATTTTAGCTCTTATTCATGCTTTAAATTACGTATTTTTCAGCCATTAATCCAAAAAACACAAAGGAAAGAAAGAAAATGGTCAAACATACAGAAAGATCAGGCNAGGGAAATTTATATACTGAGCACGCAATTCTTATGGAATTACATTAACGCCCAAAACTTTTATATTTACAGATCTGACCATTGAAAAGTGTAGCAAGTGCTGCTTTTGATGTGATGTGAAAGAANGGGAAATTTATATACTGAGCACGCAATTCTTATGGAATTACATTAACGCCCAAAAACTTTTATATTTACAGATCTGACCATTGAAAAGTGTAGCAAGTGCTGCTTTTGATGTGATATGAAAGAATTGGGGGCTATGCATGTAAAAATGAAAGTTTTGGCATGAGACACGTAAACCCGTAAGAATTGAGGCTATGTATGTAAATGGCAAAAAAAAAAAAAAATCATATTCCTTATTTATCTTACAACAGAGTTACATAATCTTCAATTTTTAGTACATTATTGTGTCTTTCAACAAAATTAAAATTTTCTTGGGTAATATTTGTAAATTTGCATTCTGTGTTGACTCCACCTTCTGTTTATACAGATGATAAAAGGGTGTATTTGCAAAGAGCAAATTCGGTGGCTTCTGCTGGCATTTGTCTCTCCTTAACAGGCTTTTTTTGCCTTCATTCTTCAGAAGGGAGCAGAGAAGGAGAAGTGATCANGCTTCTGTTTATACAGATGATAAAAGGGTGTATTTGCAAAGAGCAAATTCGGTGGCTTCTGCTTGCATTTGTCTCTCCTTAACAGGCTTTTTTTGCCTTCATTCTTCAGAAGGGAGCAGAGAAGGAGAAGTGATCAGAAGGGTTAGAACACAGAACTTATATGGATCAAAATTGTAGAAATGTGTTTGGTTCATATAATATTTATCAAAATGGTTCGTTCGAGGGGCTGCATCGCCGGAATGCACTTCTCTTTTACTGTATATTTTATGGCTTATTTTGTTTTTTTACATAAATATCCTTTTTCGGTTTGGGTTGTAATGGCTTTTGTTTATTTTTTTAATAAAAAGTAGGTGTTTTACATGCATAAAATATTGCAGTTTTGTATCTTTATGATTTGTATGAATTGACACGAAACTCTCGAATAGTTTGTATTTTTATGCGAGAATATGGTAATTTATGTTAGAATTGAAATTAAAGGGAAGAAAATTATGATGTTGAGTTTGGGCGCTCATTTCGCCTATATGTATATACCACATTGGGCTCGTGTTAAAATTGTTTATACATATATGCTCGTAACTCGCCCGCTCCACTTACTGTCTCTTTGTCTCGTTGCTGACGACTGCTAGCTCGTTGCAGCCATATACTTTGTACCTGGACCCAAGCAAAGCCACATTAAACATTGAAGAAAGAAAACAACAAAGGCTTATTAGCTTAGTCACCCCTCACTAGTTTTCAAAGCATTTTCTTCATATTCCATTCCTTTATTGACTTCATTATAAGAGTTTCTTCATATTCTAGAGAAGTTGTAGTACTAAAGTTCATTGTTTTTCTTTTTTTATAAATTTTGTTCTAATGTGTTGTTTATACTTTATATTATAAAAATTAAACATATTTCTTTAATAAATATTTTTATTTCATGAAAGTTTGTTTCATTACAACACTGTTTGAACATCATGTAGATCTCATTACTTGGTTTTTTTTTTTCTTTGAAGTTTTTGTAGCAAAAACTCTGTTAAATTATATTTTATTTTTTAGATGATGGAAAGAAATAATTTATCCTTTTAAAAAAATTATATTTTCAAAGGCTGTTATGGTGTATGGTTACATCAATAAACTTAAATTAATTTCTTCATAATTCTGAAATAGAATATAACTTCAAAGCAAAAATTGAACATCTTCAAGGCGGACCCTCGATTACTATTATGCCTGTTGAAAAACAATGTTAATTTTTTATCGTATAAAGTGTCAAAATGATCTCCAACTATTTACATGTGATTGTTGTAGTTCTAGTGTTTACAATTGTTAAAAATTTTTTTTTTTGACTACTTTAAAATTGAGCCCTATTAGTCCTCAATAAAGAAAGAAGACAATTCTATCTTAAGCCATAAGAGTTAAAGAAACATCTTGTCTTAAGAAAGATTTCTGACCGATGGATCTGGTACTGGATAATCTCTTCATTGTTTCGCCCCTCACGCTAAGTGTCAAGCAGATGACACTGAGTAAGATGGATTCTAATAGCTCGGTCTCCTTCTCAAGCTTCCACCCACGCATGTTCTTCAGAACTGTACGTGAGATTTTTCTTTTCAATCACCCGGAAGATCTCTTGTCATGAGGTAATTGGAGAGCACTTCATCCTGGCCGTGGTGACTTTTTTCAATTTCAAAGAAAGCATGAAAAAAAGGCGCAAAGCGTTTTACTGGGGTAAGTGAAAGCGAGATTTTTCCACTGATTAAAAAAGAGAAATGAACATACTCAGTGTAAGTTTTAATCCAATTTTAAAGGGCAGAGGGAAATCCATATGCCTCAATCTATGATCTAAAACATGGCGATTGATCTTATCTAGGGATTTCATCAAATCAATTTTTGCACATAATTTTTCAATAATATTAGGAAAAACAAGTTTAATCCTCTTTGCAAGCAACTTAGAAATAACATCGCAAATAGTATTTCAAAGAGATATATGTCAATCATCATTAATAGACTGGGCTTGAGAGCTTTTTGGCATGAGAGTGATAAAAGAGTATTTCACCATGTTAGAAAGCTTGGAGGGATTGAAGAAATGTATATAGCCTCAATATAAGGTCCATTGATGTGCCAAATATCATTTGGAAGTAAATCCATCCAATCCATATACTTTATCATAGCCAATATTCATTTTGGATCTCTTCCACATCATTAAACTCATGCATAGGAGTACCATAATCAAAGGTACTTAGGGTATGAGCAATAGGGAGGATCTCACCATTATTTTTATAAGAATTAGAAGGGATGTTGAGAAAGTAGAGAAGAAAGATATGACTTCATTAGCAGTACTTTTTGAGTACAGATGCAAGAGTTATTAGCAAGGAGTTCTCTCATAAAATTTCTATTGCTTTTAACTTTAGTTTTTGATAAAGGATCTTAATATCATCATCTCTTTTTCCTAACCAAGCATATTTAACCACTAAAAATTGGAGGATTACTGCTACTTTCTTCATGTTTGAGAATGCAATTAAAAATTCCCATAGTAAGCCAATGCTCATTGATATTAGTAGCCAAAAATTCAATAGATTGCCACAAGTCTTTCTCCTTTAAAGAGCACTTTTCACCATAAATAAAAGTAATAAAGAGATTTATGGTAGAGAAGAATGAAAAATACAATGAATATACTGAGTTTGCACTTCTTATGCTTAGAAAGAGCTAAAATTGTCAAAAATCTCTTAAAGATAAGCACTTTGATGCACTTTGGAGTGTTGGGCTTGAAGATATGACAGATAAGGCAAAATAATAATAAGAATAAGTTTATCATAATTCATTTTTTAAATTGTGTTATCCTGATAGTTATGGCCATTGGGATCCCAAACATTATTAAGATGAATGACAAAATTAGGAATATATTTTAGTCAAAGATGCACCCATACATTATTGATGCTATGAATTAAATAAATTGGCACTCAAATTCAATCCACTTTCTTCATAAATTCAAAATCTCCTAATTTATTTTAAAATGTATATAACATATCAATAATCAATAAATAATTATGTTACATTTATCTCAAAACAAATACAAACATTTTATTAATAACATAATCAAATTTCAATTACAATAATATCAATCAAAATTCTTTCTTTTTTTTCAATTTTGAATCTTTGTTTCATGTTGGATGAATTTTTTCATCTATTTTAATAAGGAGGGCAATATCTTTCTTAAAAAAAAAAAATTCTCTTATACATATCTCAAATCATAACCATATTCCCAACTCTCCTAAGCTTTCTTAATACCATAATCTACATGTGCCTAAAACCAGATTTTCTCAATCTTACCCCAAAACAAAGGAGGAAACATTAAAGTTCCATTATAAACATGCATTCAAAGCTTATAACACATAAATCTATACATAAATGAGTAAAGTTTAGTCTTCTGATTATTTATATGGACCATTTTAGTTCGTCAATATAAATGTTAAACTAATCCTCAAAATTTTTCAGCGCTGAAGTAATCATCTCTTTGAAGAGTTAGCGGACAACTTCAACTCATATTAAAAGAGTTTGAAAATTAAATTAATGATTTTAAAGGCTCAACTCTGTAAAGAACCAGTAAATCATGTTTATACTTTTCTCATTTATAAACATGCATAGTACTAAAACAAACTAAGATTAGCCAACAGAAATAATAATATGAGTTTAGTTTCATTTATCTTCATGCTTTCTGACTCTTTAATATTCATCTCCTTTCTTTTTTCTTTATGAATTGAGTGCAGTGCTCTTGTCTAAGTGGTGTATCTATCACACAATTTGGATTCAACATTCAATTGCACCATTAAACTTCTCTTTTTTGTACTTTTAAAATTTTGTTGCATCCAGGGTGAATTTCTACATCTATTTATAACAAGGGGACAATATCTTTGTTAAGAGGAAAAAAAGGTTGCTCTTATACATATCTCAAATCATATCCACACTCCCAACTTTCCTAAACCACCTCAACTTTCTCAATAGTATAATCTAAATATGATCAAAGCCAGACCTTCTCAATCTTACCTCAAAACAAAAGAAACAAACATCCAAGTTTCAATATAAACATGCATTATTCAAAGTGTATAGCACATATAAATCTATTCATAAATGATTAAAGTGACAAAATAACCTCCCAATCATTTACATAGAATCATTTTAGTTCCATAACTATAAAAATGTCAAATTAATCCCCAAACTCTTAATGAGTATGAAATAGCCATTCCTTTAAAACTTTTAGTGACTATTTCATCCCATCATAAAAACATATGGGAACTAAATTTACAATTTTTATAGACAATAGAACTAAAATAACTTCCATTAAAAAATCAAAAGAACATTTTGACACTTCTCCCCTTCCTAAACAAAGCATTAAAACAAAGCAAGAGAAGCCATCACCAGCACTTTGAAGCCTAAGAATCCATCACCATCTGAGTAGAACAAACTGAACCGCAGCTGCATTTGGGGCACTCTTCAAAGTTGGCCAAAGGAAACGAAGCTGATAATGGACCAACATAGAAGTAGAGATCAGTTCCACTCCTCACAACCTCCTTGATCCCAAACCAAACCACCAAAACCCTAACGCTGACGCCATTAAGCTCCTTCAACTGACCAGACTTCACCTTCCCCGTGATCCTTCTGGCATACTTGAGCAGATACCCTTCTCCCTCCACTCGGAACTCGCAGTCGCAGGGAAGAAGGACCTGGAAGCCGCCATCTTCGTCTAACTGGTAACTGATCACTCCCTCTGGAAGAATCCCTTTGGGGAAACCGAATCCCTCCAGGATCTCGTAGGCGGAGGGAGAGTTTGATGGGCGACCGAGGGAGAGGTGGAGAAACAGGAGGAGGAGGAGGAGGAGGATAGCAGGGAGTGTGGTAGACGGAGATGACATTTTTGATGGATCTGGAGATTGGGAAATTCTGAAACTCGGCTGGTTTTTGAAAAAGTTGAGATCTTTGAGACGAAGGAGTGGTCAGGAGAGGATTTTGGGGGAAGGAGAGCAGGCCGGAGAAGAAAGAGAGGAAGATAGAGTGGGAGAATGAGAATTTGATGAGAAAAAAAAAACGTTTTTTGGAGAAGGAAACGGAGAATGAAGGAAGGTTTTGGGGATAATGAGCTGTGCGAGAGCGAAATAAGAAGCATTTGATCGTTTGGTGAGATGAATGACGTCTTTGGCGGAAAGAAAACACAAAAGGGAGCTTCCGCGCGTGCGCGCTCTACGAATCCGAGGCCGTTTTTTGGGCATTTACATACAAAACACACAACTTTTATGTATTTACACTTTATGTTACATGACAAATTAATATTTTTAACTTTTATTAAAAATGTAATTTTTCATGTATAGATTTATTGCACTAAAATTTTATAAATGCAAATATCAAATTTTTTTGGGGTTGATCTGTAAATACATATGAATTATGTGATGCATGTAAAATTCTCATTGCAATTTTTAAAAAGTATATAAATAATATTAAACAGTATTAAAATTCTTCTGCCATTATTGGAGCTGGAAAATTTCTCTTGAATTAGCTCGCACTCAATTATATAAAAACAACAAATTGAGTTCATCTTATTTCAGAAGTTTATTATTTACACTATTTTCTAAAGAAAAAAGCTTTTATATATATATATATATATATATATATATATATATATATATATANAGATAATGAAGGAAGGTTTTGGGGAGAATGAGCTGTGCGAGAGCGAAATAATAAGCATTTGATTGTTTGGTGAGATGAATGACGTCTTTGGCGGAAAGAAAACACAGAAGGGAGCTTCCGCGCGTGCGCGCTCTACGAATCCGAGGCCGTTTTTTGGGCATTTACATACAAAACACACAACTTTTATGTATTTACACTTAACGTTACATGACAAATTAATATTTTTAACTTTTTGAAAAAATATATCTTTTCATCTATAGATTTATTGCACTAAAATTTTATAAATGCAACTATCAATTTTTTTTGGGGTAGATCTGTAAATACATATGAATTATGTGATGTATGTAAAATTCTCATTGCAAATTTTAAAAAGTATATAAATAATATTAAACAGTATTAAAATCCTTCTGCCATTATTGGAGCTGGAAAATTTCTCTTGAATTAGCTCGTACTCAATTATATAAAAACAACACATTGAGTTCATCTTATTTCAGAAGTTTATTATTTACACTTTTTTCTATAGAAAAAAGCTTATATATATATATATATATATTGAAAAGAAATTGTCAGACTATTATACAAATCTCCAGCCACCCTTAATGTGTAACAATTTGAGTACCACATTTTTAAGACCAATTGTGCTAGAGGGGATTCGAAGCCCGGGCCTGAGCAAACCTGAAGAGTCTTATGCCGTGGATGCCAACCAAGAAACCGAGATCTCAAGAAAAAACTTATATATATATATATATATATATATATATATAAATAAAATGTATTTCAGATAATTTGAACATTTATACCTAAAACATCTTCCATCGTTGATTCAAAATTGATTTAAATTTAAAATACAAAAATATAAATTTTGGTTATTTGTTATTTAAAAAAAACAGCTCGTACCTAAAAAAAAAGACATATATATATATATATATATATATATATATATATATATATATATATATATATATATATANTATTGACTTCATTATAAGAGTTTCTTCATATTCTAGAGAAGTTGTAGTACTAAAGTTCATTGTTTTTCTTTTTTTATAAATTTTGTTCTAATGTGTTGTTTATACTTTATATTATAAAAATTAAACATATTTCTTTAATAAATATTTTTATTTCATGAAAGTTTGTTTCATTACAACACTGTTTGAACATCATGTAGATCTCATTACTTGGTTTTTTTTTTCTTTGAAGTTTTTGTAGCAAAACTCTGTTAAATTATATTTTATTTTTTAGATGATGGAAAGAGATAATTTATCCTTTTAAAAAATTATATTTTCAAAGGCTGTTATGGTGTATGGTTACATCAATAAACTTAAATTAATTTCTTCATAATNACTCTGTTAAATTATATTTTATTTTTTAGATGATGGAAAGAAATAATTTATCCTTTTAAAAAAATTATATTTTCAAAGGCTGTTATGGTGTATGGTTACATCAATAAACTTAAATTAATTTCTTCATAATTCTGAAATAGAATATAACTTCAAAGCAAAAATTGAACATCTTCAAGGCGGACCCTCGATTACTATTATGCCTGTTGAAAAACAATGTTAATTTTTTATCGTATAAAGTGTCAAAATGATCTCCAACTATTTACATGTGATTGTTGTAGTTCTAGTGTTTACAATTGTTAAAAATTTTTTTTTTTGACTACTTTAAAATTGAGCCCTATTAGTCCTCAATAAAGAAAGAAGACAATTCTATCTTAAGCCATAAGAGTTAAAGAAACATCTTGTCTTAAGAAAGATTTCTGACCGATGGATCTGGTACTGGATAATCTCTTCATTGTTTCGCCCCTCACGCTAAGTGTCAAGCAGATGACACTGAGTAAGATGGATTCTAATAGCTCGGTCTCCTTCTCAAGCTTCCACCCACGCATGTTCTTCAGAACTGTACGTGAGATTTTTCTTTTCAATCACCCGGAAGATCTCTTGTCATGAGGTAATTGGAGAGCACTTCATCCTGGCCGTGGTGACTTTTTTCAATTTCAAAGAAAGCATGAAAAAAAGGCGCAAAGCGTTTTACTGGGGTAAGTGAAAGCGAGATTTTTCCACTGATTAAAAAAGAGAAATGAACATACTCAGTGTAAGTTTTAATCCAATTTTAAAGGGCAGAGGGAAATCCATATGCCTCAATCTATGATCTAAAACATGGCGATTGATCTTATCTAGGGATTTCATCAAATCAATTTTTGCACATAATTTTTCAATAATATTAGGAAAAACAAGTTTAATCCTCTTTGCAAGCAACTTAGAAATAACATCGCAAATAGTATTTCAAAGAGATATATGTCAATCATCATTAATAGACTGGGCTTGAGAGCTTTTTGGCATGAGAGTGATAAAAGAGTATTTCACCATGTTAGAAAGCTTGGAGGGATTGAAGAAATGTATATAGCCTCAATATAAGGTCCATTGATGTGCCAAATATCATTTGGAAGTAAATCCATCCAATCCATATACTTTATCATAGCCAATATTCATTTTGGATCTCTTCCACATCATTAAACTCATGCATAGGAGTACCATAATCAAAGGTACTTAGGGAATGAGCAACAGGGAGGATCTCATCATTATTTTTATAAGAATTAGAAGGGATGTTGAGAAAGTAGAGAAGAAAGATATGACTTCATTAGCAGTACTTTTTGAGTGCAGATGCAAGAGTTATTAGCAAGGAGTTCTCTCATAAAATTTCTATTGCTTTTAACTTTAGTTTTTGATAAAGGATCTTAATATCATCATCTCTTTTTCCTAACCAAGCATATTTAACCACTAAAAATTGGAGGATTACTGCTACTTTCTTCATGTTTGAGAATGCAATTAAAAATTCCCATAGTAAGCCAATGCTCATTGATATTAGTAGCCAANCAACCTCAAAGCAATAATTGAACATCTTCAAGGCGGACGCCCGATTACTATTAAATTTTTATCGTATAAAGTGTCAAAATAGTCTCCAACTATTTACATGTGGCTGTTGTAGTTCCAGTGTTTACAAATGTTAAAAACATTTTTTTTTTTTGACTACTTTAAAATTGAGCCCTAATAGTCCTCAATAAAGACAGAAGACAGTTCTTTCTTAAGACATAAAAGTTAAAAAAACATCTTGTCTTACCACTGATTAAAAAAGAGAAATGAACATATTCAGTGTAAGTTTTAATCCAAGTTTAAAGGGCAGAGGGAAATCCATATACATCAGTCTATGATCTAAAACATGGCGATTGATCTTATCTAGGGATTCATCAAATCAACTTTTTGCACATAATTTTTCAATAATATTAGGAAAAAAGAGTTTAATCCTCTTTGCAAGCAACTTAGAAATAGCATCGCAAATAGTATTTCAAAGAGATATATGTCAATCATCATTAATAGGCTGGGCTTGAGAGCTTTTTGGCATGAGAGTGATAAAAGAGTATTTCACCATGTTAGAAAGCTTGGAGGGATTGAAGAAATGTATATAGCCTCAATATAAGGTCCATTGATGTGCCAAATATCATTTGGAAGTAAATCCATCCAATCCATATACTTTATCATAGCCAATATTCATTTTGGATCTCTTCCACATCATTAAACTNCCACATTTTTAAGACCAATTGTGCTAGAGGGAATTCGAAACCCGGGCCTGAGCAAACCTGAAGAGTCTTATGCCGTGGATGCCAACCAAGAGACCGAGATCTCAAGAAAAAACTTATATATATATATATATATATATATANTTATCTTCATGCTTTCTGACTCTTTAATATTCATCTCCTTTCTTTTTTCTTTATGAATTGAGTGCAGTGCTCTTGTCTAAGTGGTGTATCTATCACACAATTTGGATTCAACATTCAATTGCACCATTAAACTTCTCTTTTTTGTACTTTTAAAATTTTGTTGCATCCAGGGTGAATTTCTACATCTATTTATAACAAGGGGACAATATCTTTGTTAAGAGGAAAAAAAGGTTGCTCTTATACATATCTCAAATCATATCCACACTCCCAACTTTCCTAAACCACCTCAACTTTCTCAATAGTATAATCTAAATATGATCAAAGCCAGACCTTCTCAATCTTACCTCAAAACAAAAGAAACAAACATCCAAGTTTCAATATAAACATGCATTATTCAAAGTGTATAGCACATATAAATCTATTCATAAATGATTAAAGTGACAAAATAACCTCCCAATCATTTACATAGAATCATTTTAGTTCCATAACTATAAAAATGTCAAATTAATCCCCAAACTCTTAATGAGTATGAAATAGCCATTCCTTTAAAACTTTTAGTGACTATTTCATCCCATCATAAAAACATATGGGAACTAAATTTACAATTTTTATAGACAATAGAACTAAAATAACTTCCATTAAAAAATCAAAAGAACATTTTGACACTTCTCCCCTTCCTAAACAAAGCATTAAAACAAAGCAAGAGAAGCCATCACCAGCACTTTGAAGCCTAAGAATCCATCACCATCTGAGTAGAACAAACTGAACCGCAGCTGCATTTGGGGCACTCTTCAAAGTTGGCCAAAGGAAACGAAGCTGATAATGGACCAACATAGAAGTAGAGATCAGTTCCACTCCTCACAACCTCCTTGATCCCAAACCAAACCACCAAAACCCTAACGCTGACGCCATTAAGCTCCTTCAAC
>JXCR01022759.1:132822-151347 GCA_002079205.1 Phalaenopsis hybrid cultivar
AAAACACTTTCAGCCTTACCCAACTTTCCAACATTTATTATTCTTTTTGAACCTCTTTATTTATTATTTTACACAATAAAACTTGCTATATTTTACATAATTGACGCTGGTATGACAAATATATCCCAAAACTTGGCAAAAAAATGAAAAAAAATAAAATAAAGAGAAGAGAGAAAACTCCCATTCAAAGCGAAAAGGCCCTGAGGTGGGGCCCAGACAAGGCTTTAAAACACAGCTGATGAGGAATAAGTGAGCTGAACGTNCATATCCCAAAAACTTGGCAAAAAAATGAAAAAAATAAAATAAAGAGAAGAGAGAAAACTCCCATTCGAATCGAAAAGGCCCTGAGGTGGGGCCCAGACAAGGCTTTAAAACACAGCTGATGAGGAATAAGTGAGCTGAACGTCTTAGCTTCGTTGCAGCAACCTGCAACATTGTCTTTGCTAAAGTGATCATGATTTACACAAATTTTATGAAATGTGGCCAATTGAATGCGTCATTCGGTCGATGTGTGGGAGTCGAGTTGTGGAACTATGGCCGAAGAAAGCTCCAAATGTGAAACACGAACGGCTCCGATGAGCCGCTCGGGGAGCTCCTCGTAAGTGTTAGCCTGTTTCAGACAATTATAGAATGTACAATCAGTTTTAGCAGAAAAAAAATGCACAGCGGTAACAAAATCCACCATGAAGAATAATTGTTGGCTGCAACATAACATCCAATTCCAACGTATTTGCATATCCAATGCCCCACACTTTACTTTTTTACATTTATACCACCTATATCAAGGGGGGAACCACTCTCTATTTTCAGGGGGGTAACTTTTTTCAATTTTTCATTATGATTCACGAGAAAATGAGACAATTGTAAAAGATTCTCTTGATCAATTGATTCATGAATATATCTAGGGGCGAACCCAACCTCTTTTTCGAAGGGGGCAAACGTTTTTCACTTTTTCGTTATGATTCATAAGAAAATGAAACAGTTCCAAAAACTTCCCTAGACTATATGATCTACGACAAGGAGAATTGCGTGTAACTCAATATTACAACACTCTCACACGTTATTGGCCGCAGCCAAAAATTCCCCCATGACTTTGCCTTGCATAGAAAAATTATTGAAAAAAAAGACCATCAAATTCCTTNAAGAATTGCGTGTAACTCAATATTACAACACTCTCACACGTTATTTGCTGCAGCCAAAAATTCCCCCATGACTTTGCCTTGCATAGAAAAATTATTGAAAAAAAAGACCATCAAATTCCTTCATGGCCTCGATAAAGATCTAGATGAAGTTAGGGGGGAGAACCATGATAATTAAACCCGATCCTACCATTCAGGGGTATTTTTAGAAGCACGAAGGGAGAAAAGTAGAAAGAAGATGATGACAGACAATCAACCACACCATCTATTAAAGGGTCAACCTTCTACACTCATAACCTCTCTCAGGATAATAAACCTAGGAATGGATATTGTGAGAAAACTAATCATGTGAAGGAAACATGTTGAAGATAGCACGAANTCAATCAACCACACCATCTATTAAAGGGTCAACCTTCTACACTCATAACCTCTCTCACGATAATAAACCTAGGAATGGATATTGTGAGAAAACTAATCATGTGAAGGAAACATGTTGAAGATAGCACGAAAAACCTATAAATTGGAAGCCATCCAAAATAAAACATGATAGAGAAAATTGTGCAAATACTGTTGTCACAACCAATAACAATGCAGAATTCAGTCCATTCACCAGGAAGCAAATTGAGGCACCATAGGAAATGTTAAGTTATGGTTATAGTTATGAACAAGTACCACAATCCTCTAACGAGCAACTGACCAATCAGTTGGCACACGAGGTATCTTACCTCATGTTCTTAATGTTAAAAAATAAACTAACACATTGGATAGTCGACTCCGGAACCTCAGATCATATAACGAAAGATATCAATTTCTTCAAAAATTATAACCCATACATCAGTCACTTTGCAGTTCGAACAACAGAGAATTCGTTCTCTCCAGTAGTAGGAATTAGATCAATCAAATTGATAATGGATGTTTTCTTCTACTGTGTTCTTTGTATTTCAAAATTAGATTTCAATCTATTCTCAATCAACAAACATACTCGTGACTTAAAATTTTTATTTCATTTTTTTTTTAATTTTTATATAATAGATTGAGGAAAAGTGATTGGCAATGCTGAGATGTTGGTGGTCTATATATGCTCGAAGAAAAGAATCTCATCGGTAGACAAGTTCATCCGTCAAATAACATTTCTAAGTCTAGTTCAAAATCTGTTAATCTAATTTCTAATTCCCAATTTTCTTTATTTGAAAGTCAAGTCATGTCAAGGTTTGTCACCTTGGTCATCCAAATTATACTTATATTGAAAAAATATTTCCCCATATTTTTATCAATAAGTTTAATTTCTATAAATATCAAATGTGTGTCGGCCGTTTTATCGTTCAGCTTAATTTTCGTAGTTTGGAAAGATGATGGTTTTATAATTTAAATATNCTAATAAAAAATATAAGCAGGGCATGATGGTTTCTATCTTTCATAAATAATCATACTAGAACGACTTGNCAACTTGCAAAGCATACCAGACATACATATTCTAAACTACAATAGAAGCCCTCAAATCCCTTTATNCAAATGTGTCAACTTGCAAAGCATACCAGACATACATATTCTAAACTACAATAGAAGCCCTCAAATCCCTTTATTGTAAATTATAGTGATATCTGGGGACTCTCTAATAAAAAATATAAGCAGGGCATGATGGTTTCTATCTTTCATAAATAATCATACTAGAACGACTTGAATATTCCTTATGAAAGAAAAAAAATCTGAAACCGCCACCATTTTTTAATCCTTCCACTTCATGATCCTTACTCAATTCCAAAGCAAAATTCAAGTTCTTAAAGCTGATAATACTAAGAAATATTTTAATTACATTCTTAGTCCTAATATTTCCAAGCATGTTATCATCCATATAAGTTCTTGTGTGGATACTCCTCAAAAAAATTGGACTGCTGAGAGTAAAAACAAACATTTACTTGAAGTGACCTGTGTTATTATGATCTTTAATCATGTGCCAAACACTTAAGGGGGGAGCCATACTCACAACCACATATCACAAAATGGTGTTGTGGAAACAAACATTTACTTGAAGTGNGCTGCTGAGAGTAAAAACAGACATTTACTTGAAGTGACCTGTGTTATTATGATCTTTAATCATGTGCCAAACAGTTAAGGGGGGAGCCATACTCACAACCACATATCACAAAATGGTGTTGTGGAAACAAACATTTACTTGAAGTGACCCGTGTTATTACGATCTTTAATCATGTGTCAAACACTCAAGGGGAGAAGCCATACTCACAGCCATTCTATTGATATGTGGTTGTGAGTATGGCTTCTCCCTATAAGTGTTTATGCACATGATTAAAGATCATAATAACACGAGTCACTTCAAGTAAATGTCAAGACCTACATAACAAAATGTGGCAGACGTCCATGGGAACCATGTCGCATCATACTTGTTCGTATAGCAGGTCTCTAGTGGAGAAGTCGACAAGGCATTATTGATCCACAAGTCTCATTGCCCTTCTTCAGCCAGGAAAGAGAATATGACCGGAAATGCTTCTGTGTGTCCAATTCTAACTTTTTTTTACCATGAGCATGGACACCATGTTCTCGCAGCTCCCACTATCGATGATTAGGCTGCAGGCCTTCCTCTTAAAGGTGCACTTGGTGTGAAAAATGTTATGCCTTAGCCAAGATTGGCCCCGCTCGGGCTCAGACTGCAGTATTCGCCGAACGACTAATACTTCTACTTCGTCCATATGGAGTTGACGCTCTTCTTCTGAACTCCCCTATGATTTCTCATTGACTTCCTCAACGATGCCTTGATCTGTGAGTGCGATGACTCGGCTTGTTGGGCAGCTAGAGGCTATGTGACCGTAGCCATGACACCTGAAACACTTCATGGCTGACACTGTATTGGAGGAACTACCTTTCTCTGGTTTCNACTCTTCTTCTGAACTCCCCTATGATTTCTCATCTACTTCCTCGACGATGCCTTGATCTGTGAGTGCGATGACTCGGCTTGTTGGGCAGCTAGAGGCTATGTGACAGTAGCCATGACACCTGAAACACTTCATGGCTGACACTGTATTGGAGGAACTACCTTTCTCTGATTTCTTTCCCCTCGGATCTGCTCTATCAGTTCCTTATCCAATTCTGTTAATTCCTCCTGAGGCACTCTTGCGNTTTCTTTCCCCTCGGATCTGCTCTATCAGTTCCTTATCCAATTCTGTTAATTCCTCCTGAGGCACTCTTGCGNTATTTCTTCCAAATCAGAAAAATAGAGAGCAGAAAGAGCTCTCAAACATTTTTTTTTCAAATTAACAAAAAAAACATAGAGCAAAACAGCTTTTAAACCATTTCTTCCAAATCAGAAAAAACGACAGAGCAAAAGGTGTGGAGAGACTAAGGGGTTTACTCACGCACTGCCAATATNTACATTGCCTTATTCATCTTCTGCCATTTAGTTATCTTCTCACTTCTTTCTCTCCTGAACCTTCATAGATTTTCCCACCATATGGAGGAATTTTTCTTTAGTTTAATTACAACTAACTTGACTCACTTGTCATGTGGTACATCTTTACATTTGAAGATTCATTCGACTGATTACAGCCAATCGATAAACTCATCGGGGTCTTCAAGTGTAAAGATGTACCACATGACAAGTGAGCCATGACAAGTGAGTCAAAACGGCGCGACAAATATTCTAACACGTAATCAGTCGAATGAATCTTCAAGTGTAAAGATGTACCACATGACAAGTGAGGCCGCTTATGAAGGTCCGTTGGACTTTGGTGATCCTATGTTCTTATGAATCTCTCCTGAACCTCCATGTCTCCCTCGAACTCTAGGAGGCCTATCTTAATTCCAAAGTCCAACGGACCTTCATAAGCGGCCTCTTCTCTTGGCCTCCTTTAATATTGGTTATCAAAACGACGCGACAAATATTCTTCGTCACTGTGATCTTACTTGTAGAATTAATTAATCTCGTCCTCGCTATCTTCCCTTCGGCTCTCTAGATCACAATCAAAGGTAACCTATTCCTGATTTCTAGCTCTGTTAGTTTCCGTTATAGATGACGGATTTCTCGTTGAATCTCTCCCGGGTCGAGCCCAGNGCGCGACAAATATTCTTCGTCACTGTGATCTTACTTGTAGAATTAATTAATCTCCTCCTCCCTATCTTCCCTTCGGCTCTCCTGATCACAATCAAAGGTAACCTATTCTTGATTTCTAGCTCTGTTAGTTTCCGTTATAGATGACGGATTTCTCGTTGAATCTCTCCCGGGTCGAGCCCAGTGTACCTCTTCACGGTGGCATGACTAGGGATGGGAATCAACAGGAAAAAAATTTGGTAGAGGTGGCTTGGGTAGGGGCGGATGCTAGAAGACCCTAGGATGGGATTAGAGTTAAGCTAGCTCTGATACCAAATGATACCGTAACTAGTAGGAAGAATAATAGAACAAAAATAAACTTTTCTTAATATAGAAATAGGCTACTTTGGATTTTAGATTCCCGAAATACTCTTGAGGAACAATTTCCACAATTTATCATGAAAGATACTGATGCAGATTTCGTGAAAGATTATGTTTTTCCCGAATATACACCAACAAACATTTACTTCAATAATGTCGTTGATGAGATTTTGCCTAAGGTGAAGAAAGGGATGACCTTATATTTCGCAATTTGTCAGCAAGCCGCGGACTCGAAAAATTATTTCAGAGCATGAGCTGAAAAATTTNTAAAGGGATGAAATTTTGGTCGTCAAACCTTATATTTCGCAATTTGTCAGCAAGCCGCGGACTCGAAAAATTATTTCAGAGCATGAGCTGAAAAATTTTGAGACACTTTGAAAGCAAAATTGTTCAAAGGATACAAGGAAAGTACATCAATATTCTAAAGGGACTGGAGCTCCACAAAAATAAATTTTCAGACCACAAACAGGATAAGATAGTTGACCACGTGTTAGACTTGAGGGATGGAGGGCATGCAGGATATTTGAGGAAGAGGACTTATTTAAAGCCATATAACTGGATGAGAGGAAAATGCGAGATTAAGACATAATGCAGTTGTTGTTATAACTTATGATAAATAAGGGAATCTCAAGGTTTTATCAGGCATGATGAAGCAAACCTGATGCCTCCACTGATAAAGAAAAGAATCAAGAGAGTGGTGACTTGGCATGTGTTGCTTGCAGATTGTGTGTCAAACAACTACATTATCGATATATATGAAGGAGATTGTATTCCTCCACATATTTACCTCCATGATTTCATATAGCCGTTTTGTATTGTTTATTATAAACAAATGCAACATCATGTTTGACACTGAGCTCCAGATAATTGGCCCAGGAGAGTTCCGAGGACTGCTGGAGACTCCATTGCTTGTGGGATATGTTCTAGAACTTAAAGTGAATGGAGCGGACAGAGCGAAGCATTGTATTCCTATAATATCATACAAAAGGATCTCTATTACTTTTAGAATGATGGATAAATAAATGTACCTTTCAAATACAAGNATGATCTGATCAATCCCGAGAAGGATATCCTTTCCAAGTAGCGCTTTTATGGATTTCCAAATCCAACATGACTTCAATTTATATCAAACCCAAAATGAAACTTCAAAAGCCTTCTTCATTTCATAAAATATAGGNTGATCTGATCAATCCCGAGAAGGATATCCTTTCCAAATAGCGCTTTTATGGATTTCCAAACCCAACATGACTTCAATTTATATCAAACCCAAAATGAAACTTCAAAAGCCTTCTTCATTTCATAAAATATAGGATAACAATTCATAGGGAACATCTTCCTATACCTCTAAAAAAAATCACAACATTATCAAAGCCCTTCAATTTTAATTTTAATCAAAAGTTCGCGAGAAAGGCAACATTCCAAAACCAAGACTCAAATCCAACTAAATGANGTTATTGTAAAACAACCCCAATAACACAACAATACCACCAGCGAACAACCCCAATAACACCGACCGGAGGAACGCACACATAACACTGCAGTTTTGCTTCAATAACATCACAAAACTACCCTAATAACATCACAATAATACTGGAATGACACAGGTAATTAGTGCCAACAACACCGCCCGGAGGACCACACAAATAACACCTCGGTTTCACTTCAAGAACCTCACAAAACAAGCCCAATAACACCGCAATAACACCGGTGAATGACATCATTAACAGCGTCCAGAGGATCACGCAAATAACACTGCGGTGTTATTGAGGTGTTAGTCCGGACTACGTCTGGACTCCATATGTCATATTTTTTCGTGTTTTAGGACGTGCTTGGTTGCAACTCAGATTTAGCTTAGATAGGATTTATCAAATCTAATAAATTCATGTTTATGAAAACAGGATACAGCCAGACAGAATAAATCTGCCTCACAATTGGATTTACTAATATCAGATTCTGGACTTAACGAAGTGTTGAATAATATCTATTAATAATATGCTACCAAACACAACGAGAGAATCATGATGGCCGAAAATAATAGATAATTACGCTTTTAGTTAAATTCTATAAGCCCGCGTGATAGACCAGAATGTTATAATAACAATTTTATAGAAAAAATATAACACTATGCTGCCTGTCTTATATAATCTCATTGATGCGTTAATTTTGAAGGCAACGGGATGGCGCAAAGTGGTCTGCAGAAGAGTAGCCAAATTAGAATGAGTTGTGGGACATCATTTAAAGCAAAAGGCAAAGGCGAGTGCACAGACCGTTACTGTAGAAAAGCTTGCAAGAAAACCCCATTTCCGGACAAAGCGGTCTGCTCAGGTGGTCGTTGTCATTGTGGGTGCAGTTCTAAGAGCACTTAGTTGATGTTTATTTTGAAATAAAAGTTGAGAAAACATTGGGGCTTTTGCACCCCAATCCTCTAAAATCTCAAGTAAAATATTTTGATAATTAAAATTTAAAATTTATATTTCAACCATTAAATTTTTTTTTTTTTTTTGAAAGAGGAGTGATCAGTCTGTTGTATGTTAAATTTTAGGTGATTGAAATATAACATCAAAAGTATTATATCTAAAATTTTGAATTCGATCACACCATATACTATCGAATTCTTTTCGCCCTCCACACATCCTTGTGTGTGTGTGTGTGTGTGTGTGTGTGTGTAATATTTCAAAGGAAAGATTTCCCAAGCGCATTCTAGCCCCATGATAAGAGTCGCATCATGTACCAAAAATTCCAGAGCCCCCGCGCCACGGTGGGATCAAACCCTTGACCTAAGTGGTCTTACCTTGACAAAGGGATCTTACATGTGTGTGTGTGTGTGTGTGTGTCTATATATATATATCTATAGATACAAATAGATGTACATATAAATATACATACATACAAACATGTATACATACATATAAATATGTATGTGTATATATAGATATCTATATTTATGTATCTATTTATATGTATGTATACATGATTGTATGTATGTATATTTATATATATATATATATATATATATGTTAGAAAATTCATATTTGAACTTTATGACATAAATTTTAAAAAAAATACATAATAGCCAAGATCTTTTAAATTCACGATTTTTACATATCTAAAGTAAAGTGACGCATACCTGTATTCATGATAAACAAATTTGCTCTTGAAGAAATTTGATCTTGAAGAAATGAAGTTTCTCTCTCTAATCCCTTGAAACTTTCTGTACTTTCTAATGAAGAGAAATGTAAGAGTGTGTTACGTAGCGGGAGGACCATTCTCAAATTCATGCTCTATTTAACCACCATCCATCAAGGGGGTTACTAACCAATAAGATTTATGATAATTTAATAAATTAATTAATTTTTATTATTAAAATCAATGACATAAGTTAGTAACAATTATTTATTTTAGGTATTATATGAGTTACAAAAATAAATATCATAAGTTGTCATAAGTTATAAGTTAAGAAAATAAATATCATAAGTTATGATAATTTATGACATAAGTTATGAGTTAAGAAAATTAGTAACTTAAACTATCAAAAATAAATATCATAAGTTGTCATAATTTATGACATAAGTTATGAGTTAAGAAAATTATAACTTAAGCTATCAAAAATAAATCTCATAAGTTATTAAAATAAATGTGAGTCATAAATAAAAATATAAACATCTCCCACTTGACTTACTTAATTTTAATAGTGCATAACATATTGCAAGATAAATCCTTCTTTATATTGGTTAAATCATAAATTATTTAATAAATATGAAATTAATATGAATCATGACGATTGTGCATCAATTTATCGACACAGTCCCTTTTATGTATCACAATATCAATTATATACTTAGCATAATGAGAATTAACATCATGGTCCCATAATGTCTATTAAAAGAGAAACCTTGTTGAACATCATGCAACATAAAGTGTACACTAATGATAAAAATAAGATTTATAAATATCAGAAACAAGAAAAATTGGGCCCAAAATGTCAAAATATAAAGAGCATAAAACTAATAAAGGGTTTTGGTAATGCCCATTCTCACGACATGTTCGTTAAATGTCTTCGGTAACAACCCTTTTGTCAAAGGATCTGCAATCATGAGATTCGTGCTAATATGCTCAATTGACACCCTATGTTTCTGAAATTCTTCCTTAACGACAAGATATTTTAATTCCATGTGTTTAGCACCTTTGGAACACTTGTCATTTTTGGAAAAGAAGTCTGCTGCAGAGTTATCACAATAAATTTTCAACGGCTTGACAATACTGTCGAAAATTCCAAGTCCTAAAATAAAATTCTGCAGCCATAAACCCTGAATTGTAGCTTGCTTCATTGTAGCTTCGAAGCAAGCCATAAATTCAGCTTCCATAGTGGAAGCTGTTGTGATAGTCAGATTCACACTTTTCCATGAGATTGCTCCTTCAGCCAAAAGGAACAGATAACCAAATGTTGATTTTTTGGTATCAACACATCCAATAAAGTTTGAATCTGAATATTCTATCACTTCAAGATCTTTAGATCTTCTATAAGTGAGCATGTGGTCCTTTGTTCCTTGTAGATATCTCAAAACTTTCTTTACAGCTTTTCAATGATCTATTCATGAATTACTTTGTTACCTGCCCAGCTTCCCGACAACAAAGCTAATGTCTGGTCTGGTACAAGTTTGAGCATACATTAAGCTTCCAATAATAGATGCAGTAGGAATTTCTTCCATTTGTTTACGTTCCAAATCATTCTTTGGACACTGCATAAGGTTGAATTTATCTCCTTTCTGAATTGGAGCAACACTTGCTGAGCAACCTTCCATATTAAATCTCTTAAGAACTCTTTTGATATATGTTTTCTAAGATAGCCCTAACAATCCTTGTGATCTATCACAAAATATTTCAATTCCAATCACATAGGATGCCTTACTCATATCTTTCTTCTCAAAGTTCTTAGAGAGAAAATTTTTGGTTTCATATAATAAGCCAAGATCATCAGTAGCCAGTAAGATGTCATCAACATACAAAATGAGAAATATAATTTTGCTCTCACTGACCTTTAGATATATACATCGATCAACAATATTTTTCTTAAATCCAAAGGACGTGATGGTATCATTAAACTTAAGATACCATTGCCGGGAAGCTTGCTTAAGTCCGTATATTGATTTCTTAAGTTTACACACCATGTGTTCCTTTCCTTCAACCAAAAATCCTTCAGGTTGACTCATGTAGACCTCTTCATCTAAATTCCCATTCAGAAAGGCAGTTTTCACATCCATTTGGTGTAACTCAAAATCATAATGAGCTACTAGTGTCATGATAATTTTAACTGAATCTTTCTTAAAAACCAGAGAAAATATTTCTTTATAGTCGATGTCATCTTTTTGAGTGAAACTTTTGACAACAAGTCTGGCTTTATATCATTCAATATTGTCATTCGAATCGTGTTTAATTTTAAAGACCCATTTACACCCAACCCTTTTACAACCTTCAGGCAATTCAACGATATCCCAGAGTTTGTTGTGATCCATCGATTTCAACTCATCTTTCATTGCATCTAACCATTTAGAAGAATTTGCACTTTTTATGGCTTGTGAAAATGAAACTAGATCTTCATTTACTCTTGAGTCAAATTTGGATTCATGAGGATAAACCACATAATCATTGAAAATAGCATATCATTTTTGTCGTTGAGACTTTCTATGTACTACTTCATGTGGTTCATCTAATGTAGGTTTATTAGTGACAGTTTCATGGTGGGGTATTTGATCATATATTTGTTGTTCTTATAATTTGTCAAACTGTTCAACAACTGTAGGAATAAAAACTTGAGAAGAAACTTTGGGTAAAGAAACTTGAACCCTAATTTCTTGGATCTCCATTTTATGTGGTTCCAAACTCTCACTAACTTCACCATTTTCAATGAACTTGACATTTTCAGTTTCAATAATTCTTGTACTATGATTAGGACAATAAAATCTATACCCTTTAAATTTTTCTGGATAACTAATGAAGAAACCACTGGTTGTTCTTGAGTCCAGTTTCCTTTCATGTGGATTATATAACCTTATTTCTGCCGAGTAACCCCAAACACACAGATGCCTTAAACTAGGTTTCCTTCCTGTCCATAGTTCAAAAGGAGTCTTTGGAACTGACTTACTAGGAATCTTATTTAATAAATATGCAGCGGTCCTTAAAGCATGCATCCACAATGATGAGGGTAAAGAAGAATTACTCATGATACTCCTAACCATTTCCATTAGAGTACGATTTCACCATTCTGAAACACTATTTTGCTGTGGTGTTCCTGACATAGTGTATTGAGCACATATGCCATTAGTTTGAAGAAATTTAGCAAATGGATCTGAACATTGTCCAAATTCATTATAAGTTCCATAATATTCACCGTATCTATCAAACCTGATAATTTTTACTTTTCTGTCTAATTGTCCCTCAACCTTAGTTATATACACCTTCAGGGCATCTATAGCTTAAGATTTTTGATGCAATAAGTAGACATACCCATAACGTGAAAAATCATCAATAAATGTGATAAAGTATTTCTCTCAACCAAAAGATGGAACATTAAAAGGTCCACAAATATCAGTGTGTATAATTTCAAGAAGCTGTGTGCTTCTTGTGGCGGTTTTCTTAAGTGTGTGATTTGTGTGTTTTCCTTTAATACAAATCACACAGATGCTTAGATCAGTAAAATCTAATTCATTAAGGATTTCATTCTTTACTAATCTTTCAATTTTTTCTTTGGATATATAACCCAAACGTTTATGTCATAAATAAGCTAAACTTTCATTCATAAAACCGCATTTAGTACTAATATTATGATGCAAAGTCATCAAATTCTCAGAGAAAAAGTTATCAAGTTTAAGCTTATATAGGCCATCAAAAAGAATACTAGAATCTATGAGATGATTGTGTTTAAACAAACTAAAACAACCATTTTCAAATTTAAATGAGTACCCAATAAAAGTTTAGACAACGAATTCAAATTACAAGAAATAGAAGGGACATAAAATGTTTGAAAAAGGTATAAATGATGTCTGGTATCTAAAATCAATTGATACGTTCCAATAGCTTCAACTGGCGCTTTGACTTGGTTTCCCATGACGACAAACTATTCATTTGGGTTAATGATTTGGGTTGTAAGGAATCCCTGCATCGTATTAGAAACATGAGTGGTACAACCAGAATCAATCCACCAGTTATTATAAGGAACTTCTGTCAAATTTGATTCGAAACCTACAGAAACACAAGGTTTACCTTTTCCTTTTCGAACCAATCTTTGTGCCTTTGACACTCATTTTGATAATGTTCAGGCTTTCTGCAAAAGTGACACTTAATTCCTTTATATTCCTCTTTGTGAATTGGGGCAGATGACACATTAATCTTTAGTATTCATTGCCTGCCTTTTCCATTCTTCTTTTCAGGTTTCTTTACAACTCTTCTTTGATGACCCATGAGATTAATGGAGTGATTTGTTCCTTTCTTAAGCCTTGCTTCCACTTGAATGAACATACATTGTAGTTCATTCACATTCCACTAATCTTTCATAGTGTTGTAGTTCATGTGAAATTGATCATACTCAGGAGGCAAGGAGTTAATGATAAAATGCACAAGAAAATTTTGATTCACTTCCATTCCTAGGGTCTTAACTCTTGCTGTTATGTTCGTCATTTCAACGACATGCTCATGCATGGTACGAGAACCATCAAATTTCATGTTGGTTAACGTACTCAATAGTGTCTCAGCAAGAGACTTATAGGCAGAGTTAGACTGAGAACAATTCTCAATAAATTTCATAAATTCCTTAGCACTTTTAATGTTAGAAAATATACACTTTATGTTGTTTGCTACATGCATTGGCATAAACATTAAGCTTAATCTGTTCGATTTTTCCTAAGCTTTATAGAAAGATATTTGCTCAGCACTACTAGAATCAGTAAGAGCAGGGGGTCTCTCAGTCGTGAGTGCTAAATCAAGATCCAGAATACCAAGGTGAAACTGGACTTTCTCATGCCATTCATAGAAATTAAGCCCATTGAAAGTTTGAATAGAAGTAGCTTGCGAATGAATAAAAAACATGAGTAGTTACTGCAAATAAATAAAACATGCTCGTACATTAATGCTTCGAACATTAAACTTACATAAATATTCATATAAAATTAAATTAAAATAATAATAATAATAATAATAGTGTATTGAAATGTCCTTTGGGTGATATAACAAGACACGATAATAAACATAATTGATGCTTAACTTAAATTTAATATAATTGGTAATTGTTTGTACTCAAGTTAGACATGTCTATTATCTTTGGACATATAAACATATCTTAACTATGTATATAAATAGACTACAATTATATTCAATGATTATAAAACAAATGATCAACCTTTGGGCGATCTAAGAATATTTTATAATCAATGAATTTTAATTATTTATTTTAAATAAAATATTAAATTATTTCATAACAAACATCACATACTTATGAGTAATTGAATTTATTTAATTTAACGTCTATTAAACTTGTTAATTTGGTCACTTTGATGACTAACAAATTAAACATTATATAGACATTAAATAAATAATAATTTCTATCATATCAATTTACTTTAGTTTTATTGATCTAATTAAAAATCTAATTCACAGTAGAAATTTATTATAATTAACATAAATAAAATTATATGAAAAATCATAAATTTAGTAATCAAGACTCTGATACCACATGCTAGAAAATTCATGTTTGAACTTTATGACACAAATTTTAAAAAATAATAATACATAATAGCCAAGATATTTTAAATTCATGATTTTTACATATCTAAAGTAAAGTGACACATACTTGTATTCATGATGAACAAATTTGTTCTTGAAGAAATTTGATCTTGAGGAGATGAAGTTTCTCTCTCTAATCCCTTGAAACTTTCTGTACTTTCTTATGGAGAGAAATGTACGAGTGCGTTAGGTAGAGAGATGACTCATTCTCAAATTCATGCTCTATTTAACAATCATCCATCAAGGGGGTTACTAACCAATATGATTTATGATAATTTAATAAATTAATTGAATTTTATTATTAAAATCAATTACATAAGTTGGTAACAATTATTTATTTTAGGGGTTATATGAGTTACAAAAATAAATATCATAAGTTGTCATAAATTATGAAATAAGTTATGAGTTAAGAAAATAAATATCATAAGTTATCATAATTTATGACATAAGTTACGAGTTAAGAAAATTAATAATTAAGTTATCAAAAATAAATATCATAAGTTGTCAGAATTTATGACATAAGTTATGAGTTAAAAAAATTAATAACTTAAGTTATCAAAAATAAATCTCATAAATTATTAAAATAAATGTGAGTCATAAATAAAAATATAACAGTATATTTATGTGTGTGTGTGTGTGTGTGTGTGTGTGTGTGTGTGTGTGTGTGTGTGTGCGTCACGTATTCTGATCAATTGGTCGAACATCTGCTTCTTAGTTGTAAGTCTCCTCTGGTATGGGGTTCGATTCCCCCTGAGTGTATATATATTAAATTAGATTCAAATGATGTTTTAATATAAATAATAATTTTTAAATCTTTTTCCAACCTTTAAAATCTTATGGCTATGTGATTAGGGTTGTCAAAATGAAGTTTTGTTCATGAATAGCTCGTGTTCGACTCGTTAAGCAAACGAACCAAACATTAACACATTTTTTGAGCTCGAAATATAAAGGAGCAGAACACGAGCTGAGCTGAGCTAGGCTCGCTCTTGCTCGACTCGTTTACGCCCCTGGACCTAGCTGTTTCACGAAAGCCCTTCGATCCCTAGATCCTGGTCGCGCCACTCCCTCGCTCGAAACCCCCTTCTCTCAAAATTTGTTGATCGACATACCTCGTCGATGAACATCAGACCACCACCTCCTCTCCTCGGCTCTCGAAGATCCTACGCGAGGCTTCTCGCGCAAGGACCTCAACCTCTCCCCGCCTCGGCTGGTTCTTCGCATGGACTGTTCGGTCCTTGNAAGCTGAGCTAGGCTCGCTCTTGCTCGACTCGTTTACACCCCTGGACCAAGCTGTTTTACGAAAGCCCTTCGAGCCCTAGATTCTGGTCGCGCCACTCCCTCGTTCAAAACCCCCTTCTCTCAAAGTTTGCTGATCGGCATAACTCGTCGATGAATATTAGACTGCCACCTCCTCTCTTCGGCTGTCGAAGATCCTACGCGAGGCTTCTCGCACAAGGACCTCAACCTTTCCCCGCCTCAGCTGGTTCTTCGCACGGACTGTTCGGACCTTGCCGATGGTGTTCTGCCGGCCTACCTTGATGTCAGAATCCAACCTTTGCCGGCTCTAGTCTTTCTCGGCGGCCTCTTTTGTCAACTCGAGTCCTCTCTCACAGGACTCATTTCTGATCCGAGCACCAAACATAGGCTTCATCACATCCCGAAATCTTCAAGCCGAAGACCGAACTCCCTCACTGGCGTTTCGCTCCTACCGTTAAGTCTTCTCTACCTCATCGACGCAACTTCTTGGCCTGAGATCCTCCTTCTCGACTTGCATTCCATTTGGTCGGAAGCTTCACAGGAGTGTCGCACCGTCGACGGACAGTGACGGTGCCACAACATGGAAAAGTGTGGATGTCCTCTCCCTTTTCAAAGAGAGCTTTTCCCGGACTTTGCCAGATGACGAGCAACCTTTGCGGTGATGAGATTCTCTTCACCTGCATTTTCGTTCTTGGCTAGCCCTATGGGTAGTTGAGTTTAGGGTTCGGTCGCTCACGTGGGGNTGCCTCGATGTCAGAATCCAACCTTTGCCGGCTCTAGTCTTTCTCGACGGCCTCCTTTCTCAGCTCGAGTCCTCTCTCACAGGACTCATTTCTGATCCGAGCACCAAACATAGGCTTCATCACGTCCCGAAATCTTCAAGCCGAAGACCAAACTCCCTCACTGTCGTTTCGCTCCTACCGTTAAGTCTTCTCTACCTCATTGACGCAACTTCTTGGTCTGAGATCCTCCTTCTCGGCTTGCATTCCAATTTGGTCGGAAGCTTCACAGGAGTGTTGCACCGTCGACGGACAATGACAATGCCACAACATGGAAAAGTGTGGATGTCCTCTCTCTTTTCAAGGAGAGCTTTTCCCGGACTTTGCCAGATGATGAACAACCTTTGCGGTGATGAGATTTTCTTCACCTGCATTTTCGTTCTTGGCTAGCCCTATGGGTAGTTGAGTTTAGGGTTCGGTCGCTCACGTGGGGTGGATGTGTCGGTTGCCGTTAATCTGCACGACCGCCTCTCCGATGTGATGTCCATTGTTTTCCCTTGAGGAAGCTATAGGGTAGGTTTTCTGTGCGTGGCCTAAACCTTTTTAGAGTCGAGTTTTTCCACTTGTTGTGAACTTTAGCAAAAGTCCTAATGAGTTGGAGTCCATTTTCCCCTTGCTTAGGATTAACCAATTTTCCTTAGAGTAGTTGGGATGTTAGGTTTTGCAAAGTGAGAAAAACTTTGTAGTTAGCTCACTTTGCAAAGTCATGGGGAGTTGTGAAATGGGAAAAACTTTCTAGCTAGTCCATTTCACAATCTCTTGGAGAGTTTCCCCTCAGAATCCCTGGGGAGAAACTCCCCCCCACGTCTCGCCAAAGCAAAAAGCGGTTATGTCGCACATCTAAGTGTCGAATCACTAGGTACCTAAGTGAAGACGTTAGTGCGAGCCTCGTTTGCTATCAAGCAAGATTGCTTGCATCGAGTTTCATATCTTGAGCGAAGCATGTTGCATAGCACTTATGCCACGACCGGCCACCCTAGCCCACCTTCCAGGCGCATCTCTCCTTTTTTGTAAAAACAAAGTGATGCTCCAACTGCTAACTCCATGCACAAACGAGCTCCTTCCTATAATTTCACTAACCAAATATTTTTAGAGCAAGCTTATACTTCGAAAATATTAATGAATAATACCTCATTTAATTAATTTCATTACCTTTCCTTTGCAATCTCTTAGAGGCATGGAATTCACTCTTAAGTGAATATATAAGCCTCAACAAATACTAAATCAAAGAGGCCAACGTTGAGAGAAATCACTCCCTCTCATTCTAAATTATGTAATTCTAATTTGAGTTTAGGCTGGATGTTAATGTTAGTTATATGTTGGTGCATAGAAGCTTTAGACTCATGATAAGGGACATAATCGAGCCGATTCAAGTCAAATATATCTTGGACTAGACTTAATTTGATCATATTATAAGCTGTTTATATTCAACTCGATCTCTAGCCAAACATTTACATGCATATTGAAATTTAGCTTGTTAAAATTTTTTTTTATATAAACTTAAATGTTATCGTATGTGGTATGTGGTACGTGGCTTGTTTATTTTAATTAATTAATTTTTAAATAACTTAAAATTTTAAATGAATATTTGACTTATCATATAAAATTATTGACAATTTTAAGTGACTGCCAAGCGTAGATTATTGAAAGGAGTCAATCACATAAGGGAATAAGACAGGATAGGGTAGATTAAGGCTGCCAAGTGTAGATCAAATAATAGTCCGTGAAAAGACAAAAATATTAGTATGATATATCTTATATAATTAATGTGATTATATAATTAATAAATAAATGTTATTTATTCATATAATGCTATTTGATTATTGTAAAAAAAGTATTATGGTTGATGATGCGTTGATAAATAAATTGGGTCAATTAATAAATATATATTAAAAATAAAAATATGATTAATAATTAAACTCAAAGTATTATTAATATTTAATATATATTTATTCAAACAAATTACAGTTAAACAAATTTTATTTAAATAATATATCATATAAAATATACGAACTATCATAAAGGTTAACATTGAGTATCTAATAAATTAGTTGTTAAACAACAAACAAAAGAGTTTATCCTTGAAAAAAAAAAATAAAAATAAGTCGGGTCATATTCGAGTTTGATTAATAAACCAATTTTATTTTTAAAAAAG
>JXCR01022759.1:173592-192343 GCA_002079205.1 Phalaenopsis hybrid cultivar
CTACATATCTAGCATCTATACTTCAAATATTTACGTACATACTACTTTGCTTGTGCATGAAAAGTTGTATTTCACTGTACAAAAGTTAAAGTGGTGGTATTGTTCATGTGATATGAAAGATTTGGGTGGTTTAAATATAAAAAATTGAGTTTAGGTGTTTGATATATATATATATGGGAATTGGATAGTATGTAAATGCCCCTTTCTATTAATGCAATGGCCTTATCTCTCCTAAAATGGCGAACTAATCTTTAGTGTAGCTCATGAATTTGAGAATAAAGGTGAAATATTAAATAATTCTATCCATTTGATATGTCTGTGTTTAATTAGGTGCATTTAAGTCATAGTGATTTATACTTTTAATAATCTTTTTACAATGAATAGCATCTCCAATGGCTTGAGAATTGGATAATGGCAAACATAATGCCATAAGTGGTATAGCTTTTTATACTAAATTTGTCCACTAAGGAAACTAGTATAATGATTTTCAAAAGTAAGAACTCCTGCTCATATTCCAGAGGAAACACGTGTTTGAAATGATCATCCCACATTTTATGTTCGGGCAACACATTCCCTGAGCTGCGAAGGTCAACCTGTCATTCGATCAGTTTGGCCGAGTTTCTCGAGCATTGGAGAACGGTAGTCAAGAGATCTGTTGGGCTTGGCATCGCTGCCTTTCCACGTGCCTCTCTTGTGTCAGTATCAAAGGTCACCGTGATTATGACAAGTATTCCTTTTTTCATTACTTTTTTGGGGAAGTCAGCCATTGGTCTACCCATCATGACGCCAAGTTGTTTTTTTTTTCTCCATGGTTCCTTCATAGGTTTTTTTTTTTTTCTCCATGGTTCCTTCATAGGTTTTTTTTTTCAATAGACCGTAGATTTTTTACAATACATATGTTCGACTATTGCTGCCATAAGGGTCCATAAGTCTTCTGACAGCAAGCGCTCGTTTTTCCTCGCTGTCTTGTGTTTCTTTGAAAGCAAGGAAAAAATCTGAGACATGGGGGAATGAATGTTTACGACAATGGCTCGTCGACCAGACGGCTCCCTTTTCTCCCATTCTTTCACGATTTCTATCTTGAGTTTGAGAAATAGAGGTAGAAAGTGTAGGTGGAAGGGGGTCGTGAGCCGACAACACCCCGGTTCAGAAGAGGCTAGACTCTCACTTTCCTGCTCCTCATCCTTTTTCATGGCATAGTGGGTGCAAATACGAGGTCCTTGGCGAAGCCTCATCGACCTAATACAGGGCCTTGGCTCAACCACCTAAAATTAACCTCAAGCTCGATTAATTAATCAAGCTCAAACTCAAACAAAGTAGCACAAGCTTGACTCGTTTATGCCTCTAATCTCGGGTGCTGATTTAATTGCTAATAGATAAAATACTATATTTTAAAATAATATTATATTTTCACTCATTTCATAAATGCAAATGAAATCATCATTATCATTTTCTCACCTAAATTCATCATTTTTCACAAAGTATACTTCCTCGAGCAACTAAAAGCAGGCGTTGAGACTGAATATAATATTTATTTCACATGTTTTTTGAAAGCTCCAACATTTTGGTATACAAAAAAGCATCATCTCCTGTAATACAGCTTAAGCAATATAATTAATCCAAGGATTCATAAAATTAAAATCATGGCAATAAAAAAGCAAAAGAATAACAACATAGCATCCCAATTTCCCAGCTTTTTCCAGCTAGGGGATGTTGAGGAGGATAATGGCTACTGAGGTAAACTGAACTTTTAGGCTCTCAAGCAGATGGCCAAGCTTTAGATGTCCTTGAATGCAGCAAAAAGATCGCCATGGATGAAATCATTGTCAACGAGGCTGACCAAGTAGTAACTTCTCTGGATCTGCATGTAACATAAAGATTGTAAAAGCGAGGAAGATGAAATAACAAAAATGGGGAATTTACAGACATCTAGCATTGAAACACTCAGATCTTTAATATCACATCATGAATACCAAAATCATTTTCAAGCGTAGGTTTATGGTACCAAATGTGTTAATATCAAATTTTGGGTGTGAGATGTTTAAATACATAAGTATTGTGTGGCATGTACATAATTTTTCCTAAAAAAAAGCAGACATCTAACTGTCTATTTATTTATACTAAAGGGACATTTACAAACATGGCACTCAATTCTTATAAATTTACCGACGTATCTCCTGCCAAAACGTTCATATTTACACATAAATAGCATTAATTAACACATGTTAATAGTTAAATTCATATTGTCATGCATAGATAAAATCTATGCATGTACATATGGAAGTTAAGGTGTGAGATCCATAAATCCATAAGAATTACATGTTACGCATGTAAATTTCACTATAATAGAACTCCCTAATCTCTAGATAGCATAAAAAATGTGGTATTGAGAAGAAGCATTTTCTTTTTGATAAGTTAATATAGAAATTTTTTTTCGTGTCATCTAAAATTTAGACTTTCATAGAAATAAATATAAAAATTTAATTACTAAATATGTAAATTGAAAATAATTCAGTAATATTTATGGAAAAAAACCATTTAAACAAGAAAGTTAATTATGCAGCAGAATTCTATGGTTTTCTTCACTTTTAAAAATGAAAATAGAATTCGATAAAAAAACAAAAAAGAGCAGCATTTTTGGTACCTCCTCCAGTAAAGCCCTTGAAGGATCAGATTCAGAGAACAAATAAGCCCATCCTCTTGTCCAGATTTCAAAAGCTTCATCTTTCCACACCATAAAGCTAGCAGGATCAACAACAGTTGGTTGAATGATTTGTTTTGCAGGGAAAACACCCCAAGTGACCGCATTTACTGCATTAGTGCCAACATTGGAGAGACTGTGTCCTTCCTTGTTCACAGCAATGTAAGTGAGAGATGGAACTGCTTTGCACTTTTCAATTAGCTGCTTTAGTTTCTCTGAAGAGCAAAAAAATTCAATATAGGCCTTCTGGTAAACATAGCCCCCAGGACCGCCCCATCCTGCCATGCAACAGATATACTAGGATAAAGTAAAATAAATTTAAAAGAAAAAAAATTGCAAGTTTAAAATGGAGAAAATCAATTTTCCTGAGATTTTATTAATAATTATCAGTAAATATAATTAAAATAAAATAATATCTAAATGCAAAAAAGTTTATGTATCTTCAATTTATTATTGAGAAAAAATGAAGAAAAAGATGATGAATTTACATTTTAAGCTTAATGCTTGGTGGTTAAAATTATGAAGTGCCCCCCAGAGTGTTATTTAACAAAAGAATATCATGGAGATATAAGAGATAATTTTATAAAACTGCACATGATCAGTGATGTTGTGCGTATTACATATTCTAGATATCCAAGTTAAGCATGGATAAAATGTAGAACGTTATAATGGGCAAATGACAAAATTAGAAAGTATAGCTTAAGAAATAACAATAATAGATGAATGATTAATGTAACATCACTTATTAAGGTTGTAGATAGCTTTCCTTAATAAATCAGGATCCTGGAATACATCAAAACATTTTGGCCAATGGCTGGTGAGGGTAGACCTAGACTGCCCTCCTAAGTGTAGGAAAAACACTATTGTAGATATTTATAATATGGAAGTTTCACCCATAATTTCTATTATTGCTATGTAAAAAAAATGTTGCCCGACTAAATTAAGGATAAATCATATTGCCATTTATCATTTCGAATCCTGATCCCATACTATCGGCAACAAATCTCAGTGAAGCCCAAAATTCATTGCCCATCTTTGAGCTTTTAAGCAATTAGTAATGATGCGAGAAAAATTATTATGCTAGTTACATCCAGGTAGATTACTCACTAAAGATTAAAAATCATAAAAAATCAGTAGATCAGCGGACAGAGATAAGAATTTATACATGAATAGAAGGAACAATGAAAAAATGCATCCAACTACATCAAATGGATCAAAATAGAGACACAAATCAAAACATTTGATCTGTATTATTAAGCCCAAGTTTTCTATAGTTTTGAAGTGCCAAACAAGTTGCCAGATTACATGTTTTCAGGGAAAACAGAAAATTCTAGATTTAGAGTAAAAACTACCAAAGATTCAGGTAATAAAGATTAGAACGGCTAAAAAACAATTCACTCACCAACAGCAGGAGAAGCAGATTTCACTCCGTTGACTGCAGGTTGACTGTTGATGGAAAGGAAACCTTTCAAGTTAATTTGACCTAACTGTTCATCTATTATCTTTGTTTCTGGCTGAAGCCCATCCAGATCAGACCATGGACTGCTTTTAAGTTTGCCCAGGCAGTAACTCATAAACCTCTACAGAACACAACAATCAGAACTATATATGCTCAAATTCTTAATTTAGAGGCTGTTCGGCATCACATTTTTATTTTTATTTTATTATGTTTATGTTTTAATTTAAAAGAAATCATGTTTGGCTATTTAAATAAAATATGATTGTTTTTTAAAACAGTTTTGAGTGTTTTCAAAATATGTTAATTTGTTTTTAGGATTAAAAAATAAAAAATAAGTAAAAACACATCAAATAAAAATGTTTTTAAAAGCAAAAGAAAACAGAAAAAACAAAATTGATCCCAAACTAATGCTTTATTTAGAAGAAGCAAGTTGGCCAAGCTCAGATAACTACCTCATGAACGTCTTCAATAGATCTGATTGGGGTAGCCCATTCTTCTTGAAGTTTCTTATCTCGTGCACGTGGACGCATGAACTGTTCAAAAAAACATAAAAAGTTCAGTGGTGCAAAGGAGAACCAAATTTCAATATGCTTTGACTATAAAAGTTACATTTACAAAAACAATTGTAGGGATTTTCAGTAAGTGCTATCAAATACCTGATGGTCAGTAAGAGCTCCATATGATGGGTTTTGAGAATCAGCCCACCTGCCATGTGGGTACTGATCCCAACCTGAGGTTCTCAAAATGTAACTCCTTGGACGATTAGCCCTGAAACATCATGAAATAACAATCAAATATCTGCAAAATCTGAATAAAATTATATTTATAATATTTACATTTTAAAAAGCTTATAGGCTGAAAAAAAATACCAAAAAATTGGTCGAACATCTTCTTTAGCTCGAAACACATTTGCAGGAGGCCTCCATGGCAAAGACCTTGTGACCTTGGACTCCTCAATTAATCCAAGATTCTGTAAACATGAATTTGTAAGTAATGCTTTTGCATAGGCAACATTATGTAAGAAAAGTAATCCAAAAAATTGCATACCATTAATATGGCTAGCGCTGACTTTTCCATGTTCAGTGTGTAGAGATGCAATGTTTTAATCCCGTGAGATAAAACTTTCTTGCACATCTCAGTTCCTAAGTGGATTCCATATGCCTTGACGGCTTCCTCATTGTCTTTAATTGGTTCCAAGGCAGCAGTAATATCGGATGGAATCTACCATATAACAATAAATGAAATAAATGCTTTATTTATTTTTTTTGTAACGTTTTTCAGGTCTTGCAACATGAAAGAAAAGACTTTGTTTCATCTTAAAAACAAAAAGATAGAGCTTACCTTAGTCTTGCAAAATCCAGTCATTCGCAAAAATCCCTTGTAGTTATTTATAGGCATGATGCCTGGAACTATCGGGCAACTTATTCCAATTTGACGGCAGTCATTCACAAACTTGAGGAAAACGTCAGTATCATAAAATAACTGAGTGATTATCAAATCAGCACCCGCATCCACCTATAAAGCATAAAACATCCAACAGCATATCAGTAAAATGTCATTAAAACAAAAGGAAATAAAACAAAAATAATAATAATAAAGAAAATTTATAAAATATTTTGTCACAGGTGGTTCGGCCGTTTGGTTGATCTGAAAATTTTGCATTCCAACAGGGTGATGCTTGGTTGTTTTTGAGGAATTGAGAATAACTTTANCGAGTGGCTTGATACTTAAGGCAAAATGCAAAACAAATATATTTGTGAAAAGGTTGGTTTAGCTCAAGTCACAAACAAGATTAGATAGAATAGTCTTAGATGGTTTGGTCACATTAAACGTCGACCATCTGCTGATCCGGTTGGGAGAGTAGATATTTTATATTCAACTTTTGTTAAGAAAGACAGAGGTAGTTCTAAAAAAACTTGGGTATATTATATAAAAAATGATCTCAATCTATTAGAATTAAATGACAATATGACACTCAATAACATGTAGTCGACCCCACTTAGTGTGATAAAGGCTTGTTTTTGTTGTAGAAGTCGATGTCTTTCTGGAAGAATCTTGCAGCAANATCTAAAAAAACTTGGGCATATTGTATAAAACATGATCTCAATCTATTAGAATTAAATGACAATATGACACTCAATAGCATGTAGTTAACCCCACTTAGTGTGATAAAGGCTTGTTTTTGTTGTAGAAGTCGATGTCTTTCTGGAAGAATCTTGCAGCAAGTAAGATATTATTATAGAAACATTTATAAAAGATATGATTATTATGAATCTTGGTATCATATTAAGCTCAAAGTTGTTTATGAAATATATATATATTTTTATGTTTGTTTCACTAAAGATAAGCAGCTGTGTATAATATCTTATGTCAATCATTCATGTTCTCATGTTGGTTAGTTTGACCGCAGGGAAGGATAAAGGAGTTCTAATAACTGGAGATGAAAGTGATGTGAATCCCAACTGCAAACATGCATCTAATCCTTACCATAAATGTAATAAATTTTGCTTTGCAAATTCTCCCGTCATTCGTAATGATGGTAAGTTATTTTATGCCATTAGCCTCAATATTTTTTACTGTAAATTATTGTCAGCTTTTGCAATTTATGAAAATAAAAATTTCAGTTATGAAGGCAAAGGAGCAAAAACTTGTTGGCACTGCAAACAGAGCAGTCAATCCTGCGTGCAAATATGCATCAAATCCTTATCATGTTTGTGCTGAATACTGCTTCCGGGAGGCCCCTGAAAGGGCGCAGCCTGGGCAAAGTAGGCCTTAAAGCTTTTTTTTTTAAGGGGCATTTACATACATACCACCCGATTCCTATGTATTTACATATCTAACACCTAAGCCCTAATTTTTTACATTTATACCTCCCAAAGTTTTCATATTTCAAAAAAAAAAAAAAACACCATTTTAACTTATAAAAGGTGGAAAAGCCTTTCCATGCAGGTGGCATGTTTGTAAAAAATGAAGTTTAGGTGTTAGATGTGTAAATACATATGAATTCTGTGGTATGCATGTAAATCTTCCTTCTTTTTTTTTTAAATTCTCCATCATTTTAGCTCTTATTCATGCTTTAAAGTACGTATTTTTTCAGCCATTAATCCAAAAAACACAAAGGAAAGAAAGAAAATGGTCAAACATACAGAAAGATCAGGCGTNCAATGATGGTAAGTTATTTTATGCCATTAGCCTCAATATTTTTTACTGTAAATTATTGTCATCTTTTGCAATTTATGAAAATAAAAATTTCAGTTATGAAGGCAAAGGAGCAAAAACTTGTTGGCACTGCAAACAGAGCAGTCAATCCTGCGTGCAAATATGCATCAAATCCTTATCATGTTTGTGCTGAATACTGCTTCCGGGAGGCCCCTGAAAGGGCACAGCCTGGGCAAGGTAGGCCTTAGCTTTATTTTTTTTAAGGGGCATTTACATACATACCACCCGATTCCTATGTATTTACATATCTAACACCTAAGCCCTAATTTTTTACATTTATACCTCCCAAAGTTTTCATATTACAAAAAAAAAAAAAAACACCATTTTAACTTATAAAAGGTGGAAAAGCCTTTCCATGCAGGTGGCATGTTTGTAAAAAAATGAAGTTTAGGTGTTAGATGTGTAAATACATATGAATTATGTGGTATGTATGTAAATTTTCCTTCTTTTTTTAAATTCTCCATCATTCTAGCTCTTATTCATGCTTTAAATTACGTTATTTTTCAGCCATTAATCCAAAAAACACAAAGGAAAGAAAGAAAATGGTCAAACATACAGAAAGATCAGGCGTGAACCCTGGCTGCAAATATGCATCAAATCCATTCCATAAATGTTCTGAATACTGTTTCCAAAATGTGGCAGATAGATATATATCTGATGGAGGTAAGCTAGTTATTCTCTACTTTTGTTTTTGGGAAATTTACGTATTTACCACAAAATTTTTATGTATTTACATCCCTAACACCCAAAGTTTGATATTTACACTTTTAACTCATTGGTTTTATAAACCTATGCACTAAAAGATGTATTTTTTTTAAGAAAGATAATTATTGTACTATTTCTAATGTGATGTTAAAGATTTGAGTTGTTGGCATGTAAATATTAGAGTTTAGATTTTAGATATGTAAATACATAAAAGTGGTGTGGTATATATGTAAATACCCTATGTTATTTTTTTGGAAGATTTACATGCATGCCACTCAATTCTTATGTATTTGCATATGTAACATCTGAACTTCAATTTTTAAATCACACCACCTTATGCATGAAAATGTGCATTCACTTTTTAAAAGTCTAATTGGTGGTATTTTGATGTGAAACCAAGGTTTTAGATATGTAAATACATAGGAATTTGGTGTTATTTATGTAACTGCATTTATTCTCAAGCTAATAATAAATCAATGCAGTCACTAAAGCAAAAGAAGGAAAGATAGCAATTAGTGGGGCAGATAGAAGAGATGGGAAACCAAGGTGTAAAAATGCTTCAAATCCTTACCACAAATGTACTGATGACTGCTTTCAAGAGATCTTTCGAGACAACCCGGCCGTTGAACGCATCTCACGTAACATTCTTTAAATTGAGTTTACTTTCTTTAAGGAAGATTTACATATATTCCACTTAATTTAAATCTTATGTATTTACATATCTAATACGTAAACTTCAATTTTTACATATATATATATGCCACTTTATTTTTGCATGAAAATGTGCATTTTACATTTTAAAAGTTAAAATAGGGGCAGTTTAATTGTGATACGAAAGATTCGGCGGTATAAATGTAAAATGTGAAGTTTAGGTGTTAGATATGTAAATACATAGGAATTGGGTGATATGCATGTAAATGCCTCTTACTTTGTAGCNTTTTAATTGTGATATGAAAGATTCGGCGGTATAAATGTAAAATGTAAAGTTTAGGTGTTAGATATGTAAATACATAGGAATTGGGTGATATGCATGTAAATGCCTCTTACTTTATAGCAGTCCCTGCTCTCTCTAAATCCATCTTCTCCTTCACCACAGCTACGATCAACGAAAAAAATGATGGCAGACCAAAGGAAAGAAAGGCAGACCAGCCGATCATTGAGAAGAGCTTAGATGTTGAAGCCAACGGTATGGAAGCATCTAATAGTAGTCATAATTATACCGATTCCTCAAACGAAATCAGCATTCATGCTGAAACTAACGAATCAAAATCTGGTATTCCTCTGATCCGACTCATTGTTTTTGTAAATATGAGAGAAGTGTCAAAATAGTCCTGTGACTTTTTGTGCAGGGTCATTGTAGTCCCAGAGTCTGTAAAATTGTCAATTTATGATATATTTAAGACAATTGTAGTTGTTTGAAAAGAAGCTGCTGATTAAAAAATTGTGGTGGCTATTTTTTTTAGAAAAAGTTAGACTGCAACATTCTTTCAGCCATCACACTTAGCCAGACCCGGTGGCAAAACCCAGCCTTCAGTTACAACTTCTTAAAAAAGGCAGACAAAACATAGTTTTGCCAAACAGAAAAAATTACTGTGTTGCGCCGCACCACCACCGCACTACAGCTCCAAACACACCCTCAGTCCCTAGACTTTTTTAAAGAGTGCTAACATAGTCATCTCTGGTGATTATTTAAGCCATATTAAAACGGTATGAGGACTAATTTGACTTTTTTATAGACTCCGGGACTAAAATGACTCCATGTAAATAGTCTCTTAATACNATTTTGTAAATATGAGAAAAGTGTTAAAATAGTCCTGTGACTTTTTGCGCAGGGCATTGTAGTCCCAGAGTTTATAAAATTGTCAATTTAGGATATATTTAAGACAACTGTAGTTGTTTGAAAAAAAACTGCTGATTAAAAAACTGTGGTGGCTATTACAAATTCTTTTTAGAAAAAGTTAGACCGCAACATTCTTTCAGCCATCACACTTAGCCAGACCCGGTGGCAAAAGCCAGCCTTCAGTTACAGCTTTTTAAAAAAGGTAGGCAAAATATAGTTTTGCCAAACAGAAAAAATTATTAAGTTGCACCGCAGTAATGAGGACTATGAGGACTAATTTGTCTTTTTTTATAGATTCCGGGACTAAAATGACTCCATGTAAATAGTCTCTTAATACTATTTTGGCATTTCACTCATAAGAATATCAAGTTATATGATTATATTGCTCAGCCACATTATTGCTGCAGTTTTTACTAAAGATGAGAAAGAGGCGGGTATAATTGAGTTGCTGGATTCGCAGCCGCTACGAATAGATGCTTCAGAGTTATTTAAAGAATGGGCAAAATATTGCTCACTAAAAGCTCAGGAGGACAGTGAAGTCAAGACAGGAAAAACAGGGCAAAGGTTAGCATATCACTTTGCTTTGGTTCTCTGTTAAATGAGGTTTCTTTGGTTTTAAGCGCGTAATTTTGTTTTTAGTTTAAAAAATATCTTCATATAAATGCTTAAATTTAACTTTTTTGGATTGAATCTTCGATTATGTGTAAAATTTAAATTTCATTATTGTCGGGCTTGCGCTGATAGGTGCTAGCGAGTTGAGCTCGATGAGTTGATAATAACTAAAGTTCGTGAGCCGGCGTGTTTAGAAAATATTAGGGCGATTTACATACATACTACACAATTCATATGTATTTACATATCTAGCACTCAAGATTTGATATTGACATTTATAACACAATGGTGTCATAAAGCTATGAATGAAAATGTGTACTTCTCTTTTAAAAAGGTGTTGATGATGATATTTTTTACATGATATTAAAAATCAGAGTGATATGCATGTAAGCACGAATGTTTAGGCGTTAGATATGTAAATACATAAGANGCGATGGTGATATTTTTGATATGATATTAAAAATCAGAGTGATATGCATGTAAGCACGAATGTTTAGGCGTTAGATATGTAAATACATAAGAATTGTGTGGTTTACATAAGAATTGTGTGGTTTGTGTGTAAATCCCCCAAAATATTAATAGAAAATATATTAAAATTTAAGATTTTATGTATAAATTATTATAAATTTTTTAAAAAATTATATATTATATTTTATGTTAATTAATTTATTATTATTTATCTTCAAATTCATCATTCCATTTGTCATTTTACTATAACACTGGCTCAAATTAATATTGTTTTCAATCTTTCATGATAAATAAGTCCCCTCGTGAGCTGGCTCGAAGTTATGGAATTAAGCTTCAGCTCCAGTTCAAACTCGATTAATCAATCAAGATTAAAATCAAGCTCAATCCGCGCTAGACTCAAGCTCAACTCAACTCAACTCGTTGACACCCCTAATTGACACCTCTTATACTCTTAACTGTTCTAGAAAGGAAAAAAAAATGTGTTAGGAGCACTTCAATAAAACAACATGCTGAAAATCATTTCAAGACATTATATTATTCTCAGTACAACTGTTTAACATTTCAAATAAGAAAAAAAAAGTGAAATTTATATACGGAGCACCCAATTCTTATGGAATTACATTAATGCCCAAAGCTTTTATATTTACAGATCTGACCATTGAAAAGTGTAGCAAGTGCTGCTTTTGATGTGATATGAAAGAATTGGGGGCTATGCATGTAAAAATGAAAATTTGGCATGAGACACGTAAATCCATAAGAATTGAGTGCTATGTATGTAAATGGGGAAAAAAAAAATCATATTCCTTGTTTATCTTACAACAGAGTTACATAATCTTCAATTTTTAGTACATTATTGTTTCTTTCAACAAAATTAAAATTTTCTTGGGTAAAATTTGCAAATTTGCATTATGTGTTGACTCCAGCTTCTGTCTATACAGATGATAAAAGGGTGTATTTGCAAAGAGCAAATTCGGTGGCTTCTGCTTGCATTTGTCTCTCCTTAGCAGGCTTTTTTGCCTTCATTCTTCAGAAGGGAGCAGAGAAGGAGAAGTGATCAAAAGGGTTAGAACACAGAACTTATATGGATCAAAATTGTAGAAATGTGTTTGGTTCATATAATATTTATCAAAATGGTTCGTTCGAGGGGCTGCATCGCCGGAATGCACTTCTCTTTTACTGTATATTTTATGGCTTATTTTGTTTTTTTTACATAAATATCCTTTTTCGGTTTGGGTTGTAATGGCTTTTGTTTATTTTTTTTAATAAAAAGTAGGTGTTTTACATGAATAAAATATTGCAGTTTTGTATCTTTATGATTTGTATGAATTGACACGGAACTCTCGAATAGTTTGTATTTTTATGTGAGAATATGGTAATTTATGTTAGAATTGAAGTGAAGAAAATCATGATGTTGAGTTTGGGCGCTCATTTCGCCTAGTATATACCACATTGGGCTCGTGTTAAAATTGTTTGTACATATATGCTCTTAACTTGCCCACTCCACTTAGTGTCTCTTTGTCTCGTTGCTGACGACTGCTCGCACGTTGCAGCCATATACTTTGTACCTGGACCCAAGCAAAGCCACATTAAACATTGAAGAAAGAAAACAACAAAGGCTTATTAGCTTAGTCACCCCTCACTAGTTTTCAAAGCATTTTCTTCATATTCCATTCCTTTATTGTTTTCATTATAAGAGTTTCTTCATATTCTAGAGAAGTTATAGTACTAAAGTTCATTGTTTTTCTTCTTTTATAAATTTTGTTCTAATGTGTTGTTTATACTTTATATTATAGAAATTAAACATATTTCTTTAATAAATATTTTTATTTCATGAAAGTTTGTTTCATTACAACACTGTTTGAACATCATGTAGATCTCATTACTTGGTTTTTTTTTTTCTTTGAAGTTTTTGTAGCAAAACTCTGTTAAATTACATTTCATTTTTTAGATGATGGAAAGAGATAATTTATCCTTTTAAAAAAATTATATTTTCAAAGATTTTTTCCTTTTTTTAATCTGGCTGTTATGGTGTATGGTTACATCAATAAACTTAAATTAATTTCTTCATAATTCTGAAATAGAATATAACTTCAAAGCAAAAATTGAACATCTTCAAGGCGGACCCCCGATTACTATTATGCCTGTTCAAGGCGGTCTCCAACTATTTACATGTGGCTGTTGTAGTTCTGGTGTTTACAATTGTTATTATTATTATTTTTTTTTGACTACTTTAAAATTGAGCTCTAATAGTCCTCAATAAAGAAAGAAGTCGGGTCTGTCTTAAGCCATGAGAGTTAAAGAAACATCTTGTCTTACCACTGATTAAAAAAGAGAAATGAACATATTCAGTGTAAGTTTTAATACAATTTTGAAGGGCAGAGGGAAATCCATATGCCTCAGTCTATGATCTAAAACATGGCCATTGATCTTATCTAGGGATTTCATCAAATCAATTTTTGCACATAATTTTTCAATAATATTAGGAAAAACGAGTTTAATCCTCTTTGCAAGCAACTTGGAAATAACATTGCAAATAGTATTTCAATGTGATATATGTCAATCATCATTAATAGGCTGGGCTTGAGAGCTTTTTGGCATGAGAGTGATAAAAGAGTATTTCACCATGCTAGAAAGCTTGGAGGTATTGAAGAAATGGCTATAGCCTCAATATAAGGTCCATTGATGTGCCAAATATCCTTTGGAAGTAAGTCCATCCAATACATGTACTTTATCATAGTCAGTATTCATTTTGGATCTCTTCCACATCATTAAACTCATGCATAGGAGTACCATAATCAAAGGTACTTAGGGAATGAGCAACAGGGAGGATCTCATCATTATTTTTATAAGAATTAGAAGGGATGTTGAGAAAGTAGAGAAGAAAGATATGACTTCATTAGCAATGAGTTCTCTCATAAAATTTCTATTGCTTTTAACTTTAGTTTTTGATAAAGGATCTTAATATCATCATCTCTTTTTCCTAACCAAGCATATTTAACCACTAAAAATTGGAGGATTACTGCCACTTTCTTCATGTTTGAGAATGCAATTAAAAATTCCCATAGTAAGCCAATGCTCATTGATATTAGTAGCCAAAAATTCAATAGATTGCCACAAGTCTTTCTCCTTTAAAGAGCACTTTTCACCATAAATAAAAGTAATAAAGAGATTTATGGTAGAGAAGAATGAAAAATACAATGAATATACTGAGTTTGCACTTCTTATGCTTAGAAAGAGCTAAAATTGTCAAAAATCTCTTAAAGATAAGCACTTTGATGCACTTTGGATTGTTGGGCTTGAAGATATGACAGATAATGCAAAATAATAAGAATAAGTTTATCATAATTCATTTTTTAAATTGTGTTATCCTGATAGTTATGGCCATTGGGATCNGAAATAATAATAAGAATAAGTTTATCATAATTCATTTTTTAAATTGTGTTATCCTGATAGTTATGGCCATTGGGATCCCAAACATTATTAAGATGAATGACAAAATTAGGAATATATTTTAGTCAAAGATGCACCCATACATTATTGATGCTATGAATTAAATAAATTGGCACTCAAATTCAATCCACTTTCTTCATAAATTCAAAATCTCCTAATTTATTTTAAAATGTATATAACATATCAATAATCAATAAATAATTATGTTACATTTATCTCAAAACAAATACAAACATTTTATTAATAACATAATCAAATTTCAATTACAATAANAACTTTCTTCATAAATTCAAAATCTTCTAATTTATTTTAAAATGTATATAACATATGAATTATCAACAAATTACTATGTTACATTTATCTCAAAACAAATACAAACATTTTATTAATAACATAACCAAATTTCAATTACAATAATATCAATCAAAATTCTTTCTTTTTTTTCAATTTTGAATCTTTGTTTCATGTTGGATGAATTTTTTCATCTATTTTAATAAGGAGGGCAATATCTTTCTTAAAAAAAAAAAATTCTCTTATACATATCTCAAATCATAACCATATTCCCAACTCTCCTAAGCTTTCTTAATACCATANAAAATAATAATAAGAATAAGTTTATCATAATTCATTTTTTAAATTGTGTTATCCTGATTGTTGTTGCCATTGGGATCCCAAAAATTATTAAGATGAATGACAAAATTAGGAATATATTTTAGTCAAAGATGCACCCATACATTATTGATGCTATGAATTAAATAAATTGGCACTCAAATTCAATCCATTTTCTTCATAAATTCAAAATCTTCTAATTTATTTTAAAATGAATATAACATATGAATAATCAATAAATCATTATGTTACATTTATCTCAAAACAAATACAAACATTTTATTAATAACATAATCAAATTTCAATTACAATAATATCAATCAAAATTCTTTCTTTTTTTTTCAATTTTGCATCTTTGTTTCATGTTGGATGAATTTTTTCATCTATTTTAATAAGGAGGGCAATATCCTTCTTAAGAAAAAAATTCTCTTATACATATCTCAAATCATAACCATATTCCCAACTCTCCTAAGCTTTCTTAATACCATAATCTACATGTGCCTAAAACCAGTTTTTCTCAATCTTACCTCAAAACAAAGGAGGAAACATTAAAGTTTCATTATAAACATGCATTCAAAGCTTTTAACACATAAATCTATATATAAATGAGTAAAGTTTAGTCTTCTGATTACTTATATGGACCATTTTAGTTCGTCAATATAAATGTTGAACTAATCCTCAAAATTTTTCAGCGCCGAAGTAATCATCTCTTTGAAGAGTTAGCGAACAACTTCAACTCATATTAAAAGAGTTTGAAAATTAAATTAATGATTTTAAAGGCTCAACTCTGTAAAGAACCAGTAAATCATGTTTATACTTTTCTCTTTTATAAACATGCATAGTATTAAAACAAACTAAGATCAGCCAACACTAATAATAGTACAAGTTTAGTTTCATTTATCTTCATTCTTTCTGACTCTTTAATATTCATCTCCTTTCTTTTTTCTTTATGTATTGAGTGCAGTGCTCTTGTCTAAGTGGTGTATCTATCACATAATTTGGATTCAACATTCAATTGCAACATTAAACTTTTCTTCTTTGTACTTTTAAATTTTTGTTGCATCCAGGGTGAATTTCTACATCTATTTATAACAATGGGACAATATCTTTGTTAAGAGGAAAAAAAGGTTGCTCTTATACATATCTCAAATCATATCCACACTCCCAACTTTCCTAAACCACCTCAACTTTCTCAATAGTATAATCTAAATATGATCAAAGCCAGACCTTCTCAATCTTACCTCAAAACAAAAGAAACAAACATCCAAGTTTCAATATAAACATGCATTATTCAAAGTGTATAGCACATATAAATCTATTCATGAATGATTAAAGTGACAAAATAACCTCCCAATCATTTATATAGAATCATTTTAGTTCCATAACTATAAAAATGTCAAATTAATCCCCAAACTCTTCATGAGTATGAAATAGTCATTCCTTTAAAACTTTTAGTGACTATTTCATCCCACCATAAAAACATATGGGAACTAAATTTACAATTTTTATAGACTCTAGAACTAAAATAACTTCCATTAAAAAATCAAAAGAACATTTTGACACTTCTCCCCTTCCTAAACAAAGCATTAAAACAAAGCAAGAGAAGCCATCACCAGCACTTTGAAGCCTAAGAATCCATCACCATCTGAGTAGAACAAACTGAACCGCAGCTGCATTTGGGGCACTCTTCAAAGTTGGCCAAAGGAAACGAAGCTGATAATGGACCAACATAGAAGTAGAGATCAGTTCCACTCCTCACAACCTCCTTGATCCCAAACCAAACCACCAAAACCCTAACGCTGACGCCATTAAGCTCCTTCAACTGACCAGACTTCACCTTCCCCGTGATCCTTCTGGCATACTTGAGCAGATACCCTTCTCCCTCCACTCGGAACTCGCAGTCGCAGGGAAGAAGGACCTGGAAGCCGCCATCTTCGTCTAACTGGTAACTGATCACTCCCTCTGGAAGAATTCCTTTGGGGAAACCGAATCCCTCCAGGATCTCGTAGGCGGAGGGGGAGTTTGATGGGCGACCGAGGGATAGGTGGAGAAACAGGAAGAGGAGGAGGAGGAGGATAGCAGGGAGTGTGGTAGACGGAGATGACATTTTTGATGGATCTGGAGATTGGGAGATTCTGAAACTCGGCTGGTTTTTGAAAAAGGTAGGATCTTTGAGACGAAGGAGTTGTCAGGAGAGGATTTTGGGGGAAGGAGAGCAGGCCGGAGAAGAAAGAGAGGAAGATAGAGTGGGAGAATGAGAATTTGATGAGAATAAAAAAACGTTTTTTGGAGAAGGAAACAGAGAATGAAGGAAGGTTTTGGGGAGAATGAGCTGTGCGAGAGCGAAATGATCATTTGTTGAGATGAATGACGTCTTTGGTGGAAAGAAAACACAAAAGAGAGCTTCCGCGCGTGCGCGCTCTACGAATCCGAGGCCGTTTTTCGGGCATTTACATACAAAACACACAACTTTTATGTATTTACACAAAATGTCACATGACAAATTAATATTTTTAACTTTTAGAAAAAAATATATCTTTTCATGTATAGATTTATTGCACTAAAATTTTATAAATGCAAATATCAAAATTTTTTGGGTAGATCTGTAAATACATATGAATTATGTGATGTATGTAAAATTCTCAAATTTTAATTGTCATTGCAAATTTTAAAAAGTATATAAATAATATTAAATAGTATTAAAATTCTTCTGCCATTATTGGAGCTGGAAATTTCTCTTGAATTAGCTCGTACTCAATTATATGAAAACAACACATTGAGTTCATCTTATTTCAGAAGTTTATTATTTTTTCTTTTTTCTAAAGAAAAAAAGCTTTTATATATATATATATATATATATATATATATATATATATATATATATATATATATATATATATATATATATATATATATATATATNCAAGTCTCTAGCCACCCCTAATATGTCTAACAATTCGAGTTCCACCTTCTTAAGTCCAATTGTGCTAGAGGGAATTCGAAGCCCGGGCCTGAGCGGACTTGAAGAGTCTTATGCCGTAGATGTCAACGAAGAGACCGAGATCTCAAGAAAAAACTTATATATATATATATATATTGTAAATGTATTTCAGATAATTTGAACATTTACACCTAAAACATCTTCCATTGNGGCTGGTATGACAAACATATCCCTAAACTTGGCAAAAAAAATGAAAAAAAATAAAATAAAGAGAAGAGAGAAAACCCCCATTCAAAGCGAAAAGCACCTGAGGTGGTGCCCAGACAAAGCTTTAAAACACAGCTGAAGAGGAACAAGTGAGCTGAACGTCTTAGCTTCGTTGCAGCAATCTGCAACATTGTCTTTGCTAAAGTGATCATGATTTACACAAATTTTATGAAATGTGGCCAATTGAATGCGTCATTCGGTCGATGTGTGGGAGTCGAGTTGTGGAACTATGGCCGAAGAAAGCTCCAAATGTGAAACACGAACGGCTCCGATGAGCCGCTCGGGGAGCTCCTCGTAAGTGTTAGCCTGTTTCAGACCATTATAGAATGTACAATCAGTTTTAGAAGAAAAAAATGCAGCAGCGGTAACAAAATGCACCATGAAGAATAATTGTTAGCTGCAACGTAACATCCAATTCCAACGTATTTGCATATCCAATGCCCCACACTTTACTTTTTTACATTTATACCACCTAAATCA
>JXCR01022759.1:199438-223129 GCA_002079205.1 Phalaenopsis hybrid cultivar
ACAAGAGTTCTTCATGAAATAAAATGATCTTTCTTCTCATATATATTTTATTTTTGGTTGGTGGGATTGTTGGAGGGATGTGGGTTTGCATGAGCTTTAAAGTTCCAAATTTTGGGCGAAAGCATGAACATTGGCAAAAATCTGCTTTGTTGTTAGAGACACATGAATTTTGACATTTTTCAGGGTAGTCCTGCAAATATCATCTTGTAAGAGCTACATTGATCATGTGGACCCATGGATGCCCATGTACATGTGGTCCATGTGAGTTGACCTTGTCCTTTGTGCTTTACTGTGCGAGCTAATCCTGACTTGTGTGTTGGATTTTCTTTTCAACCTTCTANCATGATGATCAATATGTGGAGGAATACAGTCACCTTTTTCATAAGCGATCTGCAGGGAACAGATGCTAAGACATCATTCTCTTGATCTTTTTCTTTATCAGTGGAGGCATCGGGTCCGCTTCATCATGCTTGATAATACTTGGAGGATTTCCTTATCAAAAGTAAAATTATAACAACAGTCACATTATATCTTGATTCTGCATTTTTATCTCATCCACTTATGCGGTTGAGAATAAGTCATCTTCCTCAAAAATCCTACACGATCCCTATCTCTTAGATCGAACACACAATCAACTATCTTATCTTGTTCGTGCTCTGAAAATGCATTTGCATGTAGCTCCAGTCCCTCCAAAATATTGATGTACTTTCCTTGCATCTTCTAAAAAAATTTTCTTCTGAACTATCTAAAAATTTTCCACTTAAAATTTTCAAGTTTGCTATTCATATAACATATCTACTTGATTGGAATATGAATCAAAGCTAATCACAGCTCCTTCAACCTTTCCACAGTCTAACATGAGATTTATGCTATACTTGAAGGTACATGTCATCATCCTCTCGCCTGACATTTTCATGCAAAAGTACAAGAAAAAGTTAGTGTTGGGTTGAACGTATTAGAACGAAGGACAAAATCTCAGGCTTTAAGAAAGATAAAAAATGAATTAAAACATAAATTTATTAAAAATTGGCAAAAATTCAATTTATTTCATCATTTTTATTACAATTTAAATTTGAACACAATTACAACATGGTGTTTGAAAGAACAATATTTTATTGCCAAAATTCGTTCTTGAAAATATCATGATACATAATATTTTTTCAAGTATCTTCCGTTGATTGGGAACATGGATCTTTTTCCTTAACAGTCCATAAGTTCATAAGAGCCTCCAGAGAAAATTTTTCAACCACGAACGATCATTGCGAAATTGGCTCAAATTTACTTTTTATTTTGCACGGTGCAATAATAGTTCTTCTAAGAATAAGAAACAAGTCACTGACCTTAAATGCCCTCAGACGAACCAGTTTATCGTGGGCTTGTATCATATTTGCTTGATAAAATTCTAGATTCTGTCAACGCTTGCTTTTCAAATTATCGAGTTCTTCATCTATTATCTTATTTGTCACGGCCGCTCTAAGCGACAAGAGTTGTACTTCAAGAAGAAGCATAGCCTCAGGCCCATACAAAAGAGCATACGGTGTGAACTGAGTAGAAGTATTGAATGTTGTTTTGTAAGCCCATAAAACTTTTAACAACTGGTCGTGCCGTAGTTTCTTATTATCTCCCAATGTTTTCAAGAAAATCTGAACAAGAGTCTTGTTAAAGGTTTCCTCCAGATCATTTGCCTTTGGATAATAAGTTGTAAAATATCGTCAATCTATGTCGTGTCTTCTAACGAAGTTGTTGATTTTCATATTTTTGAAAATCGTATCATTATCAGAAATAATTCTTTGAAGTACACCATAATGGTAGAAGATATGATTCTTAAAACATTGCAGAGCGTTATGTGATTTTACATCTCTGAGCAATATAGCTTTTGCCCATTTCGAGAAATAGCCCGTAGCGGTGTAAATAAATCAGTGTCCACTTGAAGACTGATGATCTATAAGAGTAATGACATATGTTCCCCAACACTCTAATAAACACAACGTGATTGTCATGTTGCATATTCAAAGGTTGATGTACCCTACCTCTTGATATTCTTCATTTTTTAATATGATTGGTGAGCGCGACAAAATCCTAAAGGCAGTTCTTTTACAATTTCTTGAGCTTCTTATCTGTTCAGACACCTTAAACACATCTGATCAAAAGATCTCCTATACAAAACATTATCTACTAAAGCATATGTCAGCGTTTTCTTCTTGATTTGATAAGCTACTGACTTATCATCCGATAACTTTCCCATTTGCAGATATTCTATGAAAGGAAGACACCAATCTTCTATAATTTCATTAATTATTTCTACCATTTTTTTGTTTCCCAGTTTATGCAAATGTCCATATTAATCTACGAAAGAACTTGACATCCTTGTATTAAAATATCAATGGAATTTTCTTGTGAACATGCGATTCTTTGGCGAGTTTAGCTAAAGCATCTGTAAGAGCATTTTATCCTATCAGAATTATGCAGCTCGCATTAAGAATCTACTCTAATAACTATATCATATAGAGAAAATACTGTTGAAGTCTGCGCTTCAAAATTTTATATCTTACAACTACTTGATGAATAATCCCTATCGGGTCGTAAATATTATTATTCATTATTCTCATTAATAATATCAATTCTAATCCAGTTATTAAAACTTCATATTCCGCCTCGTTCGTACATGATTCTGTCGAGTTCCGGTACAATGAAAAATCAACTTGATTCTTAACTTACCGAGCACTATCGTCTGTGATTCTTTGTCCTTTTGTGCTGACAGAATTCCATCGAAGTACATTTCCCAATGTTGATTGATGGTTGAGGTCTTCTAAATTCATTATCTGCTCGTTTGACAAGTTACCGTTGAGAGGAGACTCGGCCGATAGCTTGTATATCGCGAAAAAATCTGCCAAGATTTATTCTTTCACGACACGAAGATGCACAAATGTTATATCAAATTGCAATAATATCACCGACCCCCTTGCTAACTTACTAAAAAACGTCGATCAAAACATCAAGAATTGTAATGGATTAAATTTTGAAATAATGTTAATCTTGTGAGAAAACATATAGTGTCTAAGCATTTGGGCAACATAAATTAAAGCAAGAGAATGTTTCTTAATAGGAGAATACTTTACCTCCAAGGGTATTGGTGATGGCTTAAATAATAGAGAACATTTTCCGTACCCCGTCTTTGACCTGAGCTAACAAGCTCCAAGGGAGTCGTCCAAAGCAGTGGTATAAAGTATCAACGGCCTACCAGAAACAGGGATCGCTAACACCAGAGGTGTCATCAAATATTGTTTAATGCTTTCAAAAGCATGTTGACATTTATCATCCAAATTAAACTTGTTATCTTTCTTGATCACCACAATAAAATGCCAAATTAAACTTACTATCTTTCTTGATCAACACAATAAAATGCTAACACCTACCTGACAGGTTAAAGATAAAATGTCTTAGGTACTCCAGACTCCGTTGAAAAGATTGTAATTGTGTTAAGCTCTTAAAAGGCAACATTTTTAAGATGGTTTTAATCTTTCGAGGATCAATTTCAATTTCGTGGTGATAGACAACAAATTCTAAAAACTTCAGGAGGTAACACCAAATGTACAATTTAGGGGATCATTTTATAATTAAAGTCGTACCCGTTCAAAGACAATTCTTAAATCATTTAAGCAGTCGTCCTTTTGTCTGCTATTGACGATCAAATCATCCACATAACATTCAACTTGGTTGTGAATGAGTTTGTCGTAAATCCTCTCCATTACCTGCTGGTAAGTCACACCAACATTCTTCAATATAAAAAGACATTACCGTGTAGCAGTATATCTTGATCGGTGTTCTATAAGCTGTAAATTTCTCGTCTTCTGGTAGTTGAAGCATGACGATCCATCCATGAAATAGAAGTTTGTGTGAGACGACGCAATATCTACTATTAACTTTGGAATTAGCAATGCAAACTTGTCCTTTGAGCATGCTTTGTTTAAATCTCTAAAGTCGATGCATACCCGAATCTGGCCTCTTTTTTTTTTTTTGCAACGCTGGCTAGCCNTCGGATGAAACCAGCGTCAATTAGTTTCTTAACTTCAGTTATGACTTGTAGCTCAATTTCTAGATGCATCATTCTAGAAGCTTGCTTGTCTGAAATTGCAGTTTGGTCTAATCCCAACTTATGACTTGCATCTTCCGGAGCTAGTCCAGGCATCTCTTCATAACTCCAAGCAAAACAATTCTCTAACAATAATTTAATCATTTTTGCATATTCTTCTTCGTTGAGAAGTAAATTGATAATGGTTGGTCCTGGATATTTCTCTGTTCCCAAATTAACCACTTTAAATTTGTCAATTGTTGATTTGATTTCTTTCTCAAACTCTGACAGAGCATCATCTATTGGAGGAACTTCAAAGTTCTCTGATGCTTTTGCATAGACTTCATTCGAATTGGCAGTAACAACCAGACAATATTTCATAGCATCGACTAGCCGATTATTCTGAACCCTATACCTTCTTTCAAGTTGAAACGACTCTTGTTATTCCAAAATTCTTCAAAAAGGTGTGATTTATCTTTTGACCATTGTTTAGACACAGCACTATGCTAAACAAGTTTCTGAACACTAGAAGAATACCAATCAAGAGACAATTCTATTAATTCTGAACAAGTGTCTTCTTCTAATTTTACGTTAGTTTCATAACTAGAAGCAAAACCATGGTGAAACTTGATCGACTTTATGTATACACCATGCACTTCCTTAATTGCCAAACCCTCAATTTTATTATTAGTAGAAATTGAGATAAGTGTCATGGCTTGTACATAGTGATTGATCATATCGTACATCGACTTATATTTACATTTATTATCGTCTTCCAAGGAGATCTAGAATTGTGGCTTCTTTGATTTATTTTCCTTGCACTATTCTTGTATATGACTTTCAAGTCAATACTGATAATTAGAGTCTTCTTCTATTCAACAATTTTGCTATCTCTTCCTTGTCCTCGTCCCCGGCCTCGACCTCGACTAAGAATTCGAGTTCTAGAAGAGTCTCTACCTTCTCGTTAAAAAGGAGCGGTGGGAGGTTGTCAAACTAGAATTAGATGATTTTGTTCTTCTCTTTACATCTTTCAAACTTTTTGAAATTTCTTCTTTATTTGGTACATCTCAGGAAAAAACTATCATTTTCAGGGGAGTGTAGTAAGCGGCTTTTTTGTGAATCCCGAGTTCATGTATTGAAAATGACTGTAAATCTCCTTTTATGCAGTACTCTTTGTCCTTCATAAAAATACTTTATGCACTAGTGCAAAATGAAAGAATCATCATGTGTTCATAAAACCATGGTCGGCTCAATGGGACATTGAACATCTCAGCATCCATGATATGGAATTTTACAGTCATTGCTAAGTCACCGATCTTCAAAAACAATGTGATTGATCTGAGTGCTCTCTCTCCTTTCTGGTTGAAGCATCGTAAAATCATCTTATTAGTCGTTCACTTGCGGGCATCAATATCCAAGTACGCCAATGTCTATAAATTCATTATATTTGATGGAGGCGTCGAGATCCACTTGTACTTCAAAAATATCGTCATTTTAATGAAGTCACCGGAAAAATATGTTGGTTTAATTTTTGCTGAAAGGTTTAATTTTGAAAATACGACCGAACATATCTTGAATATTTGATTGTTAAAATAAACGAACACAACATTACAAGTAATTTATCATCTCCAAATATGAGAATACTACTTAATAATGGGTTCAACTATTCAAATAAGAAAATTTAGGATATGTATTAGGTCTGCAAAAATACCAATATATCTTTCATCTATCTGATCTGAAAATTAGATATGGTAAGATTATCTGGATTGCTAATTTTCTATATGCACAAACCCCTAAAGTTAATTACATCTTAAACAACCGAGATCACTTAAGAAAACTCTCGATTAAGATTTGGGTTATGTCTTCAATAATTCAAATTCAAGTTTCCATAATTAATTATAAAAAAATCAATTGGAAAAGACTCAATGTGGAACAGTTATTTTTAGAGCTCAAATGAACAAAAAGTAGGATACATTAAAGATACCGAGAAAACCTCAGTAACATCTCAACTATCCTATGGTTTGACTTTACATTTTTTAAAGAGAAGTTACTGTGTTTCAATCCTGAAATTTTATGTAGAAATTTAGGACTTATATCCTACAATATAAAATTGTGAGAAATACAAAGAATGTAAGAGTTTATGCCGTGCTAGACAAACGACCTCAGAATCCTAAGACTAAATGTGATATTCACCGAAGAAAGTGAAATATCAAAAACTTAGTCTAAAGAAAGAAACACAAAAATAAACATACATAATAGACTTATAATCATGTCTAGAAATGGTTGTCATTTAAACCACATAAACGCATGTTAAAACCATGAAAATTAGTCACAATGAATGAAGGATGAGAAATGTTGTTTATTAAGAATTGTAAGTCTTATAACTTAATCATAACAATCAAGATGCCTAAAATTATGTATGTTACGCAAAAACGTCCTAAAACTAATGCGGATTTATTTTAACAATTTAAAATTAAAGATTTTAAAGCTTAACACACACCGATGAATTTTATTATTTTCGGTTAATTCTTAATGCCGAGCGATCAATAACAAGCTGTGAGTAGGAATGCATGTCCTTGATGATGAATGCGTAGAAAATATGCCTTGTCGATGGATATTAAGTCCCTTCATTATCTTATGTGCAGTCATAACCATTGTTGAACCCATGATGCAATAATATCATTCATAACCAGATATTACCACAAAAAAAAAAAAAAAAAAAATTCGTGATCCATAATTATTAATATCTTTTGCAGAAAATGTTTGAATGATGACAACCATGCCTAAATTATAGCTAATGCATGAAATTTTGATGTGAAAAAGTCCATGTATTTAATTCATTCACTATATTTTCATTGTTTTCCAGCATAAATAAATCCTTGCACGTACAATGATATTACCTCACCACAAATAGTTGGGATGTCTAATGATAATGTGATTATTTCATATATATATATATATATATAAAGCTTAGCTATCATTTTGTGCATCAAGGTGAACTAAACCATAATTTTAACTGGGACAAAAATGGCAAATGCAGGTACCTGTATAAGAAAGGCCATGTCAACTACCAACGTAGTAATAACACCAAAGACGAGCCCCAGAACTCCATTGGCTACAGTAGAAGAACCGATATCAATATCAATCTGCAAGAGTCAACCCCGTTAGGAATCTCAACGTCCAACTCATGCAAGGATGGCATTTCAGTTATCAAGGAAATACTAAAAATAAGATCGTGTAGCATAAATTATTTGGAAATTCACAAACATAACAAACAATTCATATGTATTTACATTTCTAATACCCGAATTTGATACTTACACTTATAACATCTTAGTGTCATAAACCTATACATGAAAAGAGTTCTTTCACTTAAAAAAAATAGTTATGGTTATATTTTTAATGTGCTCTTAAAAATTTTAGTTGTATCCATATAAATATAAATTATTAGGTGTTACATATGCAAATACATAAGAATTATGTGGTATGTATGTAAATGCCTATTATTATTTCTTTTTCTTACTTCCAAGTACTTCGGTCCACGAATATAGGTACAATCAACGGCTTTTCCTAATATGCATGGGGTGCTTCCAACACTCTGGCGAACTATCCAAGAACCCTGGAAAAAAAAAAATTAGAAGTCAGAAGAAGATTCCTCAGAGTACCTAAGAGATTTGGAACACGACTTTGATAGAACAAATAAGTCGCAGATAACCTTAGGAACAGAGGGAATTAGCTTGAATCTACTGTTTCGGAATTCATCATCACCATCAACAAAATGCTGCAGCAATGACCCAGCAACTAGTGGTTTTGACACAAAGTAAAAGACCATACTGTAATGACTTGAGCCTGGAACCTGAAAAATAAGAGGTTATTTTGTCGTGGTGAACACACACCTTATTTAAAAAATGGGATACTGCTATAAAGACCACCCAAGGGCTATGTATTTACATATCAAACACCTCTACTTTACTTTTTACATTTAGACCACCCAAATCCTTCATATCACATCAAAAATATCACAGCTTAACTTTTAAAAAGTGAAATACATCCTTTCAGCACATGTAAGATGACATATGTAAAAATTGAAGTCCGGGTGTTAGATGTGTAAATACAATAGAATTAAGTGGATTTACTTAAATCTTCCTTAAAAAATAACAGCTATAAGGAGAGAGCAAAACAATTCTAGCATCACTGCAAGTACTTTGGTCGCAAATTTTAGGAGGCATAAGAAATTCCCAACTTTAGTCGCAAATTTTAGGAGGCATAAAAAATTCAAACCAAGCCAATTGATCATAAATGTCACAAAAAAATGTTAGTGTGGTACAACATAATCTACTAATTCTCATTACAGTTAGTTCTATATTTTCAAGCACGTTACAATTCAAACAGCACATCATTCATCCACAGAAGTTCATCCAATTTCGTTAAATAACAATATCAGTAAACACAAACATTGAAAAGGAAAATAAAAGTTGGTTTCTTGAAATGAGAAAGAAGAGAAAACTTAAGAGAATTGTTGTAGATTTAAGAGAAAATAGAACCACACACCTTTTGTGTAGCTTTACAATATTTAAACTTGGAGCTAATAACAAACTTCCAAGAAAAAGACCTAACAATCAGCCAAGAAAATAACAAGAAACAAAATCAAGAAAAATAGCAACTAACTCCTAAGATTAAGGAACGAATTTGACTCAATTAAACCTAGACTCAATAAGCAGTCCTAAGCATCTATTCCAACACTTCTTGTTTTAGGAGCTGCGAACACCAAATTTCTGCCTTAGAAACTCAAACTTGCTGATTGGAAGTGAATTTGTAAATAAATCTGCCAACTGATCTTCAGATTTGTAATAAACCGGAGTCAGAAATTCTTCTCCTAGAAAAAATAACTTGATGTTGAAATGCTTAGTTTTTCCATGAAACACAGGATTATGGGAAATGGAAATGGCAGCTTGGTTGTCAACAAAAATCTCAGTATTTTTTTTCTGCTCTAGATTGAGATCCATTAGAATTTTCTTCAGCATATTGTCATTCTTCCTCTTGGGAGAATCATCATCCAAGTCTTCGGAGAAAGGGGGCTTAGCAGCTTCCCAAGGAGCAGTGAATTGTAGTTTGATTTAAGAGAGCCCGTACTCTCAACTATTCTGCCATTGTTCCCAGGTGTGAGAACTGTTGCAGCTGCTTCAGCTACCTTCTTCCATTGATCTGACTGCACCTTAAGCCTCCTCAGCTCAGCCTCCATCTCTGATTGCACACTGAGCTGCCTCAAGCTGCTCCAAAACCTTTGTTGCCTTCTTGTTATTCTTTTCAGCCTCCACATTGACAACACCTAGTCTCATTAGTGCTTCTTGTTTTGCAGCTTTTGCTCTCTCAACATCCAATATAGTTGCAGCATAGTTCTCCTGATGCTCTCTGTCTCTCTTGAGCTCCGATTTTAGTTGTTCATCCATAATGCTTTGCAGCTGTGTCTCCTTATCCAAGATGTTTGCTTTCAGTTCTGTGACTTCTGTAGTAGTCTTTATCAGCATCATCTTCGAATTAAATTGGCTTTCCATTGCCTTATCCATTTCATATTTCAATTCGTCATTCATTCACGACATGGATGGGAGTTCTGTTTCCATACTCAAAGACGAGCTTTCAACTCTAAAAGTTTTGCAGTTGTTTTCTATAAGGTTGACTCCACTTTTAATTCCCTTAGCCCTGCATCAACATCAAGTGATGCATTGGATTGAGTGAAAAACTCCACCCTGCCATCTTAACTTCAAACATCTTTTGGCCTGTGGCATCCACTATCACACAGACCTTCTCCATTAACATCACTTTGAATCCCTTTTCCATTAATTGCCCAACACTGAGCAAGTTTTGATCAATACCTGGTACATAGAGAGCATCGGTGATCAATTTGATTCCTGAATAGCTTGCAATGACTACGACGCCCTTTACTTTGACTGCAATATATTCACAATTCACAATTTTGACCTTCTTGTACTCGGTGCTCTTCAATTCCTTGAACAGCTCCTTGTCATGTGTCATATGATTAGTGCAGCCACTATCAATGAGCCAATTTTCACTAGTTTTGGAACACGTGAAACAAGTTGCTAAGAAAAGATGGTCATCTTCTTCTTGATCTGTCACTTGTGCTACATCTCCTTGTTGTTGATCTTTATTCTTGCAAATGACATCTTCATGTCCCATTTGATTGCACTTGTTGCACTTTATATCTGGTCCTCTCCAGCATTTGAAAGGAGGCTGACCTTTCTTGCCACAATGTTGACATGGAGGGTAATCTTTTTTTACTTATAATCTTTTATTTTTAGTTTTACTTTTGTTCTCAGGTGCATAGCTTTGCCCACTTGTTGCTTGCAACTTCTTGTTCTTGAGCCACCTATTCTTTTCATCATCTTGATGCTTGACTGGTAGAGCTCCTTCAACGGCTCCTTCTTCCCTCATTACACAACTCTGCTCTTGTACTTGTAAAGCACTTAAGAGTTCTGTCAAAGAAATCTTTGACGGATCCTTCGTGTTTTCTAAGGTGGTGATGGTAGCCTCAAATCTTTCAGGCAATGTTACAAGGATTTTCTGAAGAATCCTTTAATATTATAGAGAAGAACCCAATAATTTGACACGATTTGTTGTGTTGAGTAGTCTGTAAGAGTACTCCTTTATGGTTTTTGCTCCATCATCTTTTGCAATCCAAAGTTATGAACCAAGTTTAGCACCTGCATCCCTCGAATTCTTTCATCTCCTTCATACTCGGATTTGAGATAATCCCAAATCCCCTTTGTCGTTTTCAACGACATGATATGAGTGAAAATTGTGGAGGAAACTACAACAAATAGGCAAGCTTTTGCCTTGAACTTCTTCGTCTTCTTCTCCTTTTGTGCTTTAATTTGTGCTACGGTGGGATTTTCAGGGAGAAGAGGAATGTCATAGTCTTCTTCCACTACTTCCCAGAGATCCAAAGCTACCAGGAATGTCTCCATGCAAACTGCACAGATCCAGTAGTTGTCTCCGTCAAACACTGGTGGAACAACTGAGGAAAAACTAGCTTCAATCTCCATTGCCCCTCAAACTTGTACACAGGTCCCTTAAGAAGAGAGCTCTGATACCAAATTGTTGGTTTCTTGAAATGAAAAGGAGGAGAAAACTTGAGAGATTGTTGTAGATTGAAGGGAAAATAGAACCACACACCTTTTGTGTAGCCTTACAATATTTAAACTTGGAACTAATAACAAATTTTCAAGAAAAAGACCTAAAAATAAGCCAATAAAATAAAAAGAAACAAAATCAAGAAAAATAACAACTAACTTCTAAAATTAAGGAACAAACTTGACTCAATTAAACCTAAACTCAATAAGCAGTCCTAAGCATGTATTCCAACAAGCCGTGAAGGATAAAATAACAAGAACTACAAAGAAAGGCTCATTTTAAAATAAAGCTATCACCAAATTATGAAATATTTTTATCCATCAGAAGTTTCACCAAATTTATTATGTGAAAGCATTCATGAGAAAGGTAGAAGCAATGGTGGATTTGAACATTTAAAGCACAAAATAGAACAAGAGCTAAAAGCATAAAATAATAACACAATTTTGAAATTCATGCACCTAATTTAGTACTCTAGGGGCATATAAACAATAAAAGCATCATCCACCCCTTCTGCGTTTGTCATAGAAAAACAAAGTGACAAGTACTTGTTAGGCTTGATGCAGCCATGCAATGGGCTTGGGCCAATAAAAATTTTTATGTTGGCCTGACCGCATTTTTAGCCAAATTTGGGCAAGGATCCCCATAGCTGACCTGAGCTGGAAATCTCACGCATGCATCAATTATATCAACTTCAACAGACCCAATAAAGTCAGATTGAGGTCCAAACCACTAGTTCAATCATTAGGTGGGCAAAACTATGCGAAGCTCAAACTTTTCTGTAATAAATAAGTAAAAAATTTGGTTAAAAATAGTGTCTTGAAGAAATAGACTAAACATCCATGCTATCTTGATTTTATGAGTAAAATCCTCACCTCCAGAAATGAAACTTGCATTATTAAGAAAAATTAATTGCAAAAAAATAAAAAATAAAAAAGAATACAAATCGATTAGTACCATCATCAATATTATTGTTATTCTTGTTATTATTATCATTATCATAATTGGATATAGGTTGACTTGGATAAAAAATGCTGTTTGACCTCTCATTTTCTTTTGTTGTTGATCGTACGGTAAGAAAACCTTTGACTTTTGTCCTATGTGGCAATAGTTGGGCCACCAATCAGTAAAGTAAGAGAAAGCAACGGAAGATGGTGCATCTGGATTAAAGCATACGTGAAGGAATTCTGCAATGCTTTTTGCAGAGAAAAATCATATCACTAATTGTGTATTTGCAGAAAAAAAATCATAATCACTAATTGTAATCATGTTGAGCAGGAACCCTTTGACCTGCTTCGGAATTCCTGCGGGTTTCAATCAACCCAGCGTCAAAACTGCACTTACCATAGGTCTTTATCAATCAGATAGGAACATTTTCAAAACTTAACATTACCAAGAATTATTGTTAAATTTATAATCTAATAATATTAGAATTTTGTTAAAAGTTTAGATGCAGTTGTTCTTTTTTAGTTCGGCATAAGCTATTAAAAAGTCAACTAATCCAGTTAGAAGCCAGAGATCAAACTATGCATAGCAGTTCAGATCAATCACCTTTACCAACCATCTCACTATCAATATAACGCACCAAAACTAGCACAACAGATAATTGTTGCAGAATTAACCGAGAGAGTTAAGTTGGTATTAATTTGGAAAATGAATGACACATTACTGGAAATGCATTTAAAAGCCAATTTCCTGTTGAATTAATACTTCTATGCAATCAGTTTAAAAACCCCTCTACTATGGCCTTCTATTTTCAAGCAGGAATGGATAAAGCAAAAAATACAGAAGTGACCAAACAATGTCACTTTATTCCCATGCAGGAATGGATAATAAATAATGTAGGAAGATACTTACTTGAACATTTATGACCAAAGTGAACAGCCCTTTCTCAGAGGCAACCTGCATCAGCAAATCAAAGGAGAGAAGTTTTCACAAAGTTTACATGTAAAGGTAACATTCCCATAAATAGTTGCACTACAAGCTGAAGCATTTCTCCATCCATAGAAATCAAAAGAAAAGGGAAAATAAAAAAGCAAAGGTGCATTTACATACATAGCACACAATTCTTATGTATTTACAAACCTCACACCTAAACACACACAGAGCACTGAATTCTTCAATTTTACATAAAAAATAGCACTATTACCGCTTTTTAAAAGTGAAATATACCTTTTCGTGCATAGGTTTAAAGCACCGAAGTGCTATGTATGTAAAAATCAAAGTCTTGGTGTGAGATATGCAAATACATATAAATTGTGTGCTACATATGTAGATTTCCCAAATGAAAAACAGCTGAATTCTAGATAGGCAAAAGACCACATATAGATGAGGCATTGATATGCACACCAAACTTACACAAGGAAAATTAAATATATTTCAAAGAAATATCATTAAAAAGATTTCTGTCTCAGCAGACTATTCAAAGGTTTGAATTTACACAAGCCTGATTTCATGCGAACTTACAGGGCTGTGAAGATTTCAGAACTTGTTTCTTTAAGGATGCATGCTGAAACTAATCATCTAACTACAGGAAATCCAATATGTCATTACTAGGTCTCCTCATCCTCCATGTAAATAACTGCATCTAAGAAAATAATACTAGTGTTGAATCTAAAAGTGTTTGGGAAACACAACCAAAGAATGAAACGTTCCACTAGTAAGTGATTAGGAAGAGAGAAAGAGAGATAGTAGCAGTAGACAGAAAAAAGAGTGTCTTATTTATGATATGAACTCCTATTTATTGGTCTAGGCCTCAATATTACAAAAGTACATATTAGCCCCCTTATTATTAACTTTTCAGAGGGCTTTTTGATAATTATTGAGTTATTTAAATATAATAAGACCGATAGCCGATTTGATCGATGAGGGTTGTCGATCGCCAAAAAATCTTGATTTGATCGATATATAGTACAAAAGAGTGCTCCCTATCGATTGTTCTGAAGGCTAATCACCGCCCTGCGGAAGTTTCTACTAACGTCTTCTCACGATCATTCAGACAAGCTGATTCCTTCGCTAATATTTATCCGAAAACGATTATCGAAGGTTACGCTCAATCATCCGCATCTGCTTCCTGAGCCGCTCTTTGCTTTGAGATTTGTGCTCACATATTTTTATGTATACATATTTGGTTCTCCGGTTCTCTTGCTTCTCGGAGGCTGTACAATACACGGTGATAAGAGAATTTTTTAACACATAAAATAATTAAATGATATTATTACGCAATAATGAACTTCTCTGGATTTCCGTGCACGGGCCTGTATAATAAACTTTGGGGCAAGGGAGGTTTTCACCATCTCCGTCTCTTCTGGCTCTTTTCTCTCGTGTTCTCTATACGTGTTTTTTGTGAAGTCTGGCGAATAGCGCCGCCTTTCAAAGCTATGAGCGATATGCGGGTGCAGGCTCGTAAGTTAGGCATGAAGCGTAAACCAGCAGGTGAGGTATCCGTGGAAGGGGTGAGTAAAGAAAACTGTGCTCAAGCCAGGGGTCGGTGATCGCAAGAGCTGACCTGGTTCTTCCGATTTTCTTGTGGGCTCTCCCCAAGAGAGGGTTGTAGTATAGGCTAGAGTTCATCCCGAGGATCATCCTACGAGACACCCCTGATGTCGACTTGCACCTCCTATCATGCAACAGGGGGTGGTTCAGCCCAAATGGTCGTTCTCACACGATCAAAGAGCTGGTGTTTGGACGAGCAGTCACTACGCTCTTATTGACAGGGAGATCGAGTGATTCCCTGTCAATCCTTTGAATGGAGACTACCCCTCGATTTTAATCGACACGTTATGGTCTCGTGTCTTCGAGAGGAACTTGAGGTCAATGGATAAAAGGGATATGTTCTAAGCGGTCGATCGTGGACATGTTCCAAGCGGTCGACCATTATCATACCCTTGCCTAGCAGGCTTCACATTTCCAGGCCCTTCTCTTAGAAAAAGCAGAGGAGGACGTTGGACGGTATGTCACGAGGCTCGGAAGTTGAAGCAAAAACATTCTACGGCGGAAGGGAGATTGAAGTTTTCCCTTGAGGAGCGAAAAATTGATGCCCTTCTAAAGGAAAATAAGGAGTTGAAAGAAAAAATGTCTTCGATGGTCACCATGGAGGCATATGTTAAGTCTTTCTCGTAAGGTTGCAGTTGGTACTTCTCTCGCAATCAAGAGTTTATAAAGCATAAGCTGGTGGATTCTAAATGAAAAAAATGTAGGAATTTGGGAAGCTTATCTCTGATTAAGAGAGCGGGGAAGAGTCTGCGTACCGGGAGTTCGCTGGCGCCGAAGGGACCAGGTAGGCAGATTCTAAGGAGTCGTCGAATGCTCAGGGTTAGAGCGGTCTCGTTTTGTATGATTTTGTTCATTTTTGTTTCTTTTTGTTTCATTATATAGGAGACTGTTATATGTAAGTTGCAAATAAATGGTCATAATACATTGAATTTTTTTAGGTCGGGGGTTTCATCATCCCGACCTTTTTCTCCCTTACTTCCTTTACCTAATGATTGTTGGAATGCATGAGTAATTTCAGTTATTATTAGTTATTGGTGAGTGCGCGAGCATTTCGCATATATGTTCGTTGTAGACTCTTCGAAGAGCTTGTCGTTGGTGGGTGTTAATGTCATAGTCAAGGTGCATGACTATCGTTTGTGCACCCCTAGCAGTGTTTGTCGATGTTGGATGCTAACATGTAAAGTAGGGCACAGGACGATCGTTGACACACCCTCGAGGAGCTCGTCGTTGTCGGGTGTTGATACATCCCATAGGCCACAGGTGATGGTTGAACCACTAGCAGAGCTTGTCACTGTCGGGTGCTAACGCTTAAAGTAGGGCGCATGACGATCGCTCACGCACTCCTCACCGAGCTTGTCGTTGTCGAGTGTCGATGCGTCCTATAGTCCACAAGCGATGGATAGACACTCATCGCGAAGCTTGTCACTGTCGGGAGCTAACGTTAAAATTAGGGCGCAGAACGATCGTTAATGAATCCCTCGCAGAACTTGTCGTTGTCGGGTGTCGATGCGTCCCATAGGCCACAGGCGATGGTTAGGCACCCGGGTGGATCTTATTGTTGTCGGGTGCTAACGCTTATAGTAGGGCGCAAGACGATCGTTGACGCACCTCTCGCGGAGCTTGTCGCTTTCGGATGTCGATACGTCCCATAGGCCACAGACAAAGGTTAGAGTCCTCAAGCGAAACTTGTCGTTGTCGGATACTACCGCTTAAAGTAGGGCGCAAGATGATCGTTGACACATCCCTCGCAGAGCTTGTCGTTGTCGGGTGTCGATGTCTCATAGGTCACTCAACAATCTTTGCATGGATTGATAAGTTTTTAGCCAACCACGAAGTCTGTTTTCAGAGCGTAACTGTGTCAATTCCCCGAGCGTAATTTCATCAGTTCCCCGAGCGTGATTGTGTTAGTTCACTAGGTGTAAGATCACCAGTTCCCTGAGCGTAAAAATAATCAAAGAAAGTACTATTAGCGATATTGAATATGTGAAATCTCGAACTTTTATATGATATGAATGTAAAAAAGCCACTTTACTATAATGAGCTTTTAAAAGAAAAGAATAGTTATACAAAACAATTATGACAGTGTTCTTTATACTAGTAGAGATACCTCTAAGGGAAGAATTTCTTTAGATCGTCACCACTCCAGGTTCAAGAGAAATCGTTCCCTGCAAATATCTTTAGTTTGTATGCTCTAGGTCTAGCTCTCAGGTGGATAATGTAGGGGTCATTCCAGGTTTGATCCATCTTCCCGATAGCTTGCTCGCTAGCCGCGGAGTCGGCCTTCTTCAGCACCAGGTCCCCTAGAACAAACTTCTCTTTTTTGTACGTGTTTGTTAAAATATTTGGTTATCCTCCGCTTCACCTCTTGTTGTCAGAGGGTTGCATTGGATTGATTCTCCTCGACCAAATCTAGGGCAAGTCTGACTCCTTCGTTGCTCGTCTCAAGCCACTCTCTTAGATTTTCCTAGTAGAAAAGCTAAAGCGGAGAGTACCCTCTGTTTTTTGTATTTGACTGGTAACATGGCTCCCATTCCGTGAGATAGCATACAAAGGTTATATCAGGTGGACGTGGATGGCGTTGTTCGGATCGCCTAGAGTACCAAAGGGATCAGGTCTGTCCATTTGCCTTCTGCTCTTTTAACCTTATTCCTTAGCAAATTTAGGATGATTTGTTTGCGGCCTTGGCACGTTTGTTAGTTTGAGGATGATGTATGGAAGCAAACTTGAGATTGATCCCTTGACTCTTACAAAAGTCTTGAACTCCTTTGTCGACGAATTAGGTCTCATTATCTGCAACTATAACGAGCAGTAATCCGTATTGGTAAATCAGGTTAGTCTAGACGAAGTTCCAGACGTCGTTATGTGTGTCAGGAGCTTTGTTTCTACCCACTTAGAGAAATAGTCGACAACCACCAGTAGAAACTTTCGATGTCCTTTTGACGAGGGGAAAGGTCCCAGCATGTCGAGGCCCCACATGGTGAACGACCAAGGACTGATGATCGGATGAATTTTTTTGGGACGGTTGATGGCGCAATGGTCTGTACTTTTGATATTGTGTGCATCTTCAAGAATATTCTTCGGCGTTTTTGAACAAGCTCGGCTAGAAGTAACATTGTCGTTGAATTCGATGAGCTAGTGTCTTTCCCCCAGAATGACACTACACTCCCCGTGATGAACTTCTCGGAGCATGTCTTCAATCCTGTCTTCCTCAATGCACTTTAGGTTCAAAGGCGTGGCCAACTTCCTGAAGAGTTTTTCTTTGATTAGTAAGTATTTGACAACCATATATTTGAATCTCCTGCGATCAGTGACTTCTTTGCCAATCTCCCTCGTATTCAGGTACCGGATGTATGAGCTCATCCAGCTTTCTTCCCCTTCTGATGTATCTCCATTGCTAGGTCGCTCGAGTCTTTTAGGTAGTCGTTCTCTTAGATGGAGCTTCGAGATAGAAGGTTGGCGACCTGATTTTCCTTCCTTGGGGCATATTTGATTTTGAAGTTGGGCAAAGTGATGGATCTCCTGTCTTCACCTTGCATATATACTTCGTATAGTCTTGTCTTTGGTTTCAAATTCCCCGTTGATCTAGTTCACTATGAGTTGTGAATCGGCCTTTACCATTATGTGAAAGGCTCCCATCTCTGAGGCTTGGCGAAGTCCTGCAATCAAAGCCTCAAATTTCACTTGGCTGTTAGTCAATGGATAATTTACCTCGATTGAGTGGTAGATGTTTTCCCTAGAGGGTTGTACAAGAAAACTCCAAGTCCAACACTTGATTGGTCGGATACCCCATCAGTAAACAGGATCTAGGTCAACCTGTCGATCATCATATCCTTGTGTGCCCTTCTTAGTTCGGAGAAATTTGCAATAGGTTGTGCTTTTATTGTCGTTCAGAGATATAGGAGATATTAAACTCGCTGAGTTTTAAACCCACTTAAGTAGTCGATCGGAATGCTCCGGGCTAGTAAAAATAGATTATAGTGGGTGATCTGTGATAACATGTATGAGATGTACTTGAAAATATGGTCGGAGTCTCTATGTGAAATGGCCAAGGCGAAGGTCAATTTCTCCATTATTGGATATCGAAGTTCATTGCCTTTGAGAACCCGACTGGTGTAGTACACTGGATGTTGTTTTCCACGTTCTTCTCTAACCAAAACCGAACTGATGGCTTCGAGGCCGACCCCGAGGTAAAGATAAAGCCTTTCCTTCAATTTCGAGCGCTGAAGGAGGGGAGGAGAGGTGAGGAACTGCTTGAGGTTCCTGAAGGCCTCTTTGCATTCTAGTGTCTATTTGAAGCATTTGACTCTTCTGAGTACATTAAAGAATGGGGTGCACTTATCACCTAACTTGGAGATAAACCTGCTCAAACCTGCGATCCAACTGATTAGCATCTAGATTTACGTAGTGTTTTTAGGAGAGGGCATATCGTGGAGTGCTTGGATATTTTCTAGATTGACCTTTATGCCTTCGAGGGTTTACCCCAGGAATTTGTCAGTCGTGGCCCCAAAGGTGCACTTCAGTAAATTTAGTTTCATGTTAAACATTTTACGTGTTAGAAATGTTTCTTTTAAATCCTCAATTTGTTGTTCGGCCGACCTACTCTTAACCAGTGCATCATCGACATACACCTCAATGTTCCTTCCTTTTTTAATTAGCAAAAATTACATCCATTAGGCATTTGTAAGCCGCCCCAGCATTTTTAAGCCCTGAGAGCATTACATTATAACAAAAACTCCTTCACCAAGTAATAAAAGAGGTTTTTTTTCCGCTTCAATTAAGTGCATCTTGATCTGATGGTGCTTAGAAAATGCTTCAAGGAAACTCATAACTGAGCGGTCGACTGCCGAATCCATTAGAGCATCGATCCTCGATAGATGATACGAGTCCTTTGGACAAGCAGAGTTCAAGTTGGTGAAGTTCACGCACATCCTCCATTTTCTGTTGGTCTTCTGAACCATCACCACATTGAAAACTCAGGTGGAGTATTGTACTTCCCGAATGCACCCTGCCTCCTCCAGCTTTAGTACTTCCTATTAGATAGGTCCCCCCAACGTCATGACCGAACTCTTAATCTTCTGCTTCAAGAGTCGAGCCACTACATCAAAGTTCAACATGTGGCACTCGGCATCAATCAACACGCCCGACATCTCAACGATCGTCCACGCGAAAATATCTTGATTTTCTCAGAGTCTGGACTAGCAACTCCTTGTGACTTGCATCAAAAGCTTCATTTATCATAAAACATCTACCTAGTTCTCCTTCGACTGTTGGAACCCTGCGGGTGGTCTTGTTCGTCTCAATACCACATTCCCTCGCATTTTGGATGTCAGAGAATCATGTTCTACGTTGCTTATAGCTCACAAGTAGCAAACCCGGGACTGCTCCAGGTCACCCCTGACCGTGATAATTTCTCCATCTACAGGAAACTTGACAACAACATAGTAAGTAGAGACTACTGCTCTGGAATTGTTCAACAGCGGTCGGTTGAATATAGTGTTATAAGTTAGAGGTGAATCCACCACAAGAAAATCTTCCATGAGCATAAATTGTTTTTCATTTTCTCCCCAACTTACCGGGACCCTAACCACTCCCAGCACTTCCTTTCGCCCGAGAATCCATACAGCGGACTGGAAAATGCGGACATCCGATCCGCAGTGAGGCTCAACTAGTTGAATACCTCTTTGAATAGTACGTTCATAGAACTCCCTGTGTCACTGAGAACGCTCCTTGCTTGGTTAATATTGATTATCATTGTTATTACAATGGCATTGTTATATGTATTTCCCTTTTGGGGAAGATCCTCATAGGTGAAATAGATGCACATGACCCCTTGGGCAAAGGTTGCGATGTAGAGTTCCCTCGTTTGTCGTCTCTTCCAACTTGTCTTCCTGGGTGGCTTGCTAATTCCAAATATTGCAGGCACACACCGCAATGTAAATGGCGTTGGTGCGGATGGGCCTGTCGGTCGCTCCTCCACGGGGGTCTTGCCTTGCCTTTGGGTCGCGGCTCTAGGGGCGACAAATTCTTTCAACTTCCCCTCCTTCATCAGCTCCTCGATCTCACTTCGTAGGTGTTTGTACTCTTATGTGTCGTGTACGTAATCTTTGTTGCACTTACAGTTTTTTCTGCTATCCCGAAGAAAAACTTCGGCCCTCGCGTTGCTTTCTTGAAGAACTCCTTATCCAGGATGGCGTCCACTATTTCTGTCATGGACACCCTGAGTGGGGTTTTGCGGGGGCCCCAGAATTATACCTGAAGTGTTCATGGTGGTATGAAGATCAGTGGTTTTGGGCCTTGGTTTGTTGTCTCTAGTACTCTCGATGTTGGGTGGAGTGATTGTCGGGATGACCTTCATAGCGGGGGCGGTTGGGCGGTTGTGAACTTTGCCTAGGTTGTCCTCTGCTGTCTTGTGGTGCTCTCTTCTGATGCCTCTGTTCGACCGGCTCAGGGACGTTATCATAGGCAACCATGTATTTTTTGGCTATCTCCAACAGCTCGACCAAGTTTTGTGGCTCTGCGAGTTCGAGGTCGAAACGAAACCTCTCCGACTTCAGCCTGGTCCATGTCGGCTTCAAGTCCTTGACATCTCATTTTTCGCTTTGGAAGTGTGCAATAAACGATTGCAAGCTCTCGTTGGCTCCCTACTTCAGTTGCTACAGGGAACATACACTTTTCTAAGGCCTCAAGGCAGTAGTGAACTGCGATAAAAAAAGTGTTCTGAATTCGGCAAAACAGGTGATTACCCCTGCGGGCAATCCATCAATCTACATATTTTGCGGTTGATCTCAACGTCGTGAAGAAGAGCATAAACTTGAGGGCATCATAAATTTTCAACGAACGATTTGAACAACGCAAGGTGGTCGTTAAGATCCGACCGTCCTTTATACGTCTTTAAGACCGGCATCTTGAACTTCTCTAGGGGTTCAACTTCGGATATCTGCAGAGAGAAGGTATTTTTCGACTATCTTTGTACCTCGATCCGCACTGATTGATTGCTCTCCTCCATAGAGGCGGATCTGACGTTGTCTTGGTCTAGACCGTCGTCGAGCTTTTCCTACAAGTGGATCAACCTCCTTCCATTGTTGGGTGGCGGTCCCCCTTCAGGGGGGTTGAGTGTTCCTTGTCGTGCTAACTCTTCTACTGAACTGAGGTTGTTGTTAGGATAGCGACCGCCCTCGGGACTTTTACAAACTATCCTGACATTTGATCTGTGATCTGAGTTCTCAAATTTTACGGGGCTTGTTGAACGAATTCTTCCATAAACTCCTAGATGCATGTCGTTTGTCCCTTGTTCCTCTGACTGGACCCTCACAATTGTTGTCGTTGAACTCTTCTTCTTGTTGACGGCATGCGTCCATGCTCACCGCACCTTAAAGAATGTTGAATCCAAAAGTGTCCCGAAAACACATCCAAGAAATGGAACGTTCCGTTAAGTGATTAGGAGAGAGAGAGAAAGTAATGGTAGACAGAATAATGTTGTCTTATTCATGATATTGACCACTGTTTATAGACTTATGTCTCAATATTATAAAAGTACATATTTTTCATCTTATTATTAACTTTTCAGAGAGATTTTCTGGTAATGACAGAGTTATTTACATATAATAAGACCGAGAGTCGCTTCGATTGTCGATCGTTTGACAAACCTTGATTCGATCAATATATAGTCCGAAAGAGTGCTCCCTGTCGATCGTCCTAAAGGTTGATCACCGCCCTATGGGAGTTTCTCCTGGTGTCTTTTGTCGATTGCTTGGACAAGGTGCTTCCTTTGTCAACATTCATCTGGAAACAATTGTCGAAGGCTATGCTCGATCGTCCGCTTCTTCCTGAGCCGCCCATCTACTTTGAGATTCGTGCTAATATATTTTTATGTGTACAAATAATAATAGAAATAATAATAATAATAATAATAATAAATAAGAAATTAAATAAAGAATATCAATTAGGTCGGTTTGAAAGGAAGCAACAATCTCAACGGTTTGGCTATTAAAAGCAAAATTTTCATTTTGAACCAGAAGAGACATAGCAAGGCAAAGAGTGAGGAGGTAGAGCTAGGGTTTTCGAATGCTGTAACAGTGACGCCCTGCGAGTTGATGCTGCTGTGTTAGAGAAGACGACGCCTCCTGTGTCGTGCTCACTCACGGGAGATGAAGGAAGCAGAGTAAGAGGGAGCGCCGCTTGCTGGATGTTTGCTAGGTGTGTGTTCAAACAGTGCAGCTGTGTCTTGTGCGATAGCAAGCAAGAGAACCCACCATCAAGTAGGTGAAGTGCCATGCAAGCCTTGACTGAGAACTATCAAAGTGTGGTCTAGGGAGTACCAAGAATGAGAGCAAAATAGAGCAGAGTGTGATGGAAGAACCAAACCATGAGCAAGGGACGATGTTGAGAATGAAAAGATGTAACATGTTTAGAGTATTGTTTTAAACAAAATTTTATTCAAAAGTTTATTTTATCTATAACTTTTATTACTATAAAATATGTAATGTGATAAATGCATTATGAGATTTTAATAGAATAAATAAAAATAATTATTAAGATGACTAGGATCAGATTTCTTAGAAGTTAATGTTCAAGTTGTTTGATTAAAAACATAATTGATAAAATCTAAATATGATAATAGAATTAAATTTCAGTATTCATTATTAATGTAATCAAAATAAAAAATGATTCAATTATTGTAAAAGTAAATTAAGAATACTTCAATTATATGCAACAATAGATTATTTAATTAGTCAAATAAATTAAGAGCAAGAATGTTAATAAATAGTGAAATTAAATTATAATTTAAATAAAAAATTAACAAAAAATAATACATATTTGATTGTAGGTATTTTATTAAAGAATATATCATAGAACGTAAAGATAAATGAGTCATCTGAGCCCAATGTGAGTACTCTACTTTTAAATTATGGTTCTCTTCCAGATCATTTGCCCTGAAATGACATTCATTTAGATAACTTGATATTGCAAGCATGTAA
>JXCR01022759.1:224211-253608 GCA_002079205.1 Phalaenopsis hybrid cultivar
AAAAAATGATTCAATTATTGTAAAAGTAAATTAAGAATACTTCAATTATATGCAACAATAGATTATTTAATTAGTCAAATAAATTAAGAGCAAGAATGTTAATAAATAGTGAAATTAAATTATAATTTAAATAAAAAATTAACAAAAAATAATACATATTTGATTGTAGGTATTTTATTAAAGAATATATCATAGAACGTAAAGATAAATGAGTCATCTGAGCCCAATGTGAGTACTCTACTTTTAAATTATGGTTCTCTTCCGGATCATTTGCCCTGGAATGACATTCATTTAGATAACTTGATATTGCAAGCATGTAAACTATTAAACAAGTCAAATTAATCATATAAAAATTAATCTCAAACTTCACACACTTTCTTATTTTTATATACAAATTGTAATAAAATGTATAAAATGATGTATAGATTACAAATGAAATAATCTATACAGTATGCGTACATGTGCATTATAATTGATGAAGTTTGCCTCTTTATTGCCACCAAGTTGGAGACACTAGTATAGGCATGTACGTAAATTGAAAAAAGATATTGATATTGACATACTTTCATTGATACATTTTAGATGGTTCTCAAACGATAAATGAAAATGATATAGATAAGATAAGAAAATACGCAATATGATAGAATATCATAACTCTTCTTAAATGGTCGCAATTGAATAATAAATTATCATTTATTTTTATATTGATTTATTTTGTCTGACTAAAGTACATTTTATTTTCTTATTAGTTATTATAATTCAAAAGTATGATTATTCACTAGCTAGTTGGTAGTTTGCGTTTGAACAATTTCAAGTTCAATCTTGGATTAGAAAACGAATAACAAAAGAGAGAATGTTTATAGAAGACGGTCAATCTGAATGAATGTAAGTTTATTCATAATTATCTTAATTAATTTTGTCGTTGGTGGCTCTTTTATTCTTTTTGAATGATTTTTAGTTAATGATATTAATTAATTTTCACTGTTTGTTTCCACCTTGATAATTTTAAAATTTTGTACAGGTGACAATTTATTTCCTTCAAAAAAATGATTTTTAGGCTAGCATGAAGCAACAATATTCTTGCTTAATCTAAATTTAAGTAGGNATTTGAATGATTTTTAGTTAATGATATTAATTAATTTTCACTGTTTGTCTCCACCTTGATAATTTTAAAATTTTGTACAGGTTGTGACAATTTTTTTCCTTCAAAAAAATGATTTTTAGGCTAGCATGAAGCAACAATATTCTTGCTTAATCTAAATTTAAGTAGGCAGTAAGAATGAAATGATGAACAAAAATAAATCTGCAATCACATCTTCTTATCTACGAAAACAGCAAATCTATGCAAGACCCAGTCTGACAAACAAATCTTAGACCATAGTTTATAGTATGGACACAATCTAATCAAAAGAATTTCAATTTAAAGTTAGAAGATGAACGTTACAACCATGTGAAAATATAAATAAATAACATTCGAGAATTATCTACCCACAATCAAATTTCATAATGAAAAATATGAAAAAACTATATAATAGAAAAAGGATGAAACTGGGATTCAGCTTACTTGAACCGCACATCCTTGTCTCCTCGCGACATGATCAAGCCTTTTCACNAAGATGTAAATTACACGACAAAACTTTGAAATTGAACCGGAATCACTTGTTCTAAAACGTAACTACATTTTTTAAACTATAGGTGGCACATGTGATCCACCTATAAATCATTAATTCCATACAACCAAACATTCATCCAATTGCAAACTAGATATACATAAATATAATGAGTTACATTTAACATGTCACTCCAATAAATTCAATACCAAACTCCACTTCCTTCCTTTTCCATCTATACGTTCAAGGAAGTCCCTTGCTTATAAAGCAAAGCAGCACGCACAAGTACACTGAGACAACTACTATGCAGCTCTCTTGAATCCACTGCAATTCTTTATATTGAAGTAATTGATAACTTGGTATCTCATATAACCTTTATACTAGCAAAATGCCTTCTTATGGACAAATTGTTATAGGTTTGCCAACTTTTGTGAAGATGTTACACCAGTTTGTTAGCTTTTTTATTCTGAAAAATAATTATTTTTATTCATTTAATGAAGTATTGTAATTTTTTTAATCCAGAACCCTTTCCACAATTGTTCAAAAGATCCATATATGTAATTTTTTTTTCTAATATTCCAAAATCAAGTGGATCTACCATGCTCACTGAAATGTTTTTTCGACTGTTGGACCACATGATAGGTTATGCACGCAAGCTTGGTTATTATTTTATCTCTACAAAATAAAATCATGAATATAGTGGAAAGCATTATGTTAAAGCATGCAGCACACTACAAATTATACATTCTACCTCTATAAACCATTAAAAAATTCTGAAGCTCTCTTTCTCTCAGTAAATTTTTTTATTGAGAAAAAAAAAAAATCACAACTCTCAGCAACTATAAACTGCAAGAATTGCTCCACGAAGCAATGGCATCACTTGAGTTAAGTCCCAACTAGAGGGAGGAAAGCTATGATGAAGTGAGGCTAGCAAACCGTTCATGAAGATGATGTTGATGGGCCTCAGATGAGAGATGTGCCCTTGTAGAAGAGAACAAGGTAGGGATGCAATGCTAAAAGACATACAAAACTGGCATGTATGTAGTTTGCATTATAGCCTATATCAATAATGCAATAAGGGAGCAGAGTTCACTATCAAATTTTAAAAAAAAAATTGAACATGGCAGGTGGAAGGCTCACCTGCCATGCTAAGTGGCACCAACAAGAAGGGAAAGAAAAGATTGAAAAGAGGATAGGACCTCTCTTCGGTCTTTTTAGGAGTTTAGATGTTAGCGAAGTAAAAAATTGGCCCTCTCAAAGGCGCAAAAGCAAGTACTTACAGGCAATCTTGTGGCAAGAAGTGGTGTTGAGGTGGTGGATAGCAACAGGCCATCAATACACGGCCATCACTGGTGGTGGCACCAAATATGATCCACATGAAGAGCTGGGAGATGACCATGTGCCAGATGGAAGTTAAAGAATAGTCAAATGACAAACAAGCGGTTGAACCTTGAGAGCGACACGAAGATGATGCATGGATAGTAAGAAATAGGGCTGCAAATGAACCGAGCGTTTGACAAGCTACTCGTAACCCGGCCCCGATAAGAGCTCATTCATGTTTGTACAATTAACTAATTGAACAAGTTTGAAAACTTTATAAATGTGTGAATGTTAAATGAAAAATCATACACCTTGTTGGATTCATTTATGTTCGCGAATAAAATCATTGAAAGCTCACAAACAAGCTCGTTAAAAAGTTCGATAAACAGTTTCATTTAAAGTTGATAAATATGATCAATTTAATGCTTAGGAATAAAANTTTGAGAGCGACATGAAGATGATGCATGCATAGTGGGAAATAAGGCTGCAAATGAACCGAGTGTTTCACAAGCTACTCGTAACTCGGCTCGATAAGAGCTCATTCATGTTTGTACAATTAACTAATTGAACAAGTTTGAAAACTTTATAAATGTGTGATTGTTAAATGAAAAATCATACACCTTGTTGGATTCATTTATGTTCGCGAATAAAATCACTGAAAACTCACAAACAAGTTCGTTAAAAAGTTCGATAAACAGTTTCATTTAAAGTTGATAAATATGATCAATTTAATGCTTATGAATAAAATCAGTTAAAACTTAATTTATATTTTTCATAAAATCAACTAAAGTTTAATTTCAAATTCATTTAAATTAAATTAAATTAAATTTTAAGTCGTAGCACATAAAATAAGATAAAAACTTATTTAATTTAATTGTTCATTTAGTTTTCACATTTATACGCTCATTTTAGCTATTCATTTAATAGCTCAATCATTGAAAAGCTCATTTATTTTTGTAAATTTATTTAATACCAACTTATCAAGGGACAAACTTGCAGGGAAAGCCAAGGAGGACAAATTGGATAAGTTGGTGATGTGCTAAGTTTCAATTGGAAGCGATCAATTTGTTACGGAGGCCAAGTTTTGATCAAAAGAGACCAATTTAACAAGGAAGTTGTACTAGAGGTAACAAGGATGTTATTTTTGGAAAGTCGATGAGAGGCTAAGTTTCAATGGAAGGAATTTAATTTGCTAAGCTAGAGGAGAAGCTAAGACCAACATACTATAAACTCGTGTAATTTTGCTGTCCAAGTTATTTAAACATGACTATTAGAGATAGTCTTAAAATATCAATTTAGCAAGAAGAAATTTTAACTATGGATACAATGAAGATTGAAAATTCATTTCTTTAACAACTATAACTAATGTAATTATTATTATTTTATCACTCAAAAAATTCATTAAAAATGTTTTAAAGCAATGTTTTACTTCACTCAAGAGAGCATGATGTCATGGACTAACCGTTTTGAAGCTAATAGTGTAATTTTAGCACACATTGATGTTAAGACAACCTAACTTCCACAAATGACTGGCTAAAATGCTAAGAAAACAAGGAAAAAAAGACAAAAAAAAACTTCTAAAAGTGAAAACTAAATGTTTGAGCTTAGAAAGCTTCACAGGATTATTGATTCTTGAATTTTCTATGATGATTACAAATAAAGAAGATGTTGTTATTCGCAGGTTACGCCCATAATGAATCTTTAAAGCATCCTAAATTACATGAAAAATATCTATGTGTGGAATATTATACCTTACAAAAGATTCTACATTACTCGTAGTGTCTCTAAAGTTGTAAGTTCTAGAGACTGCCAAAATATTTTTGAACCATTCAAAAAGTTGCAAGTTCTTCCAAATGTGTCTAGGCTACAGTAGATCCTCCTAGAATCTTCTAAATATTGTGGCACTCTTTCAAGATGTTTGTGAGGTACTCTAGATTATTCCACCGATAGATGATCAGATATGATGGATGAACCACAGTGCCATAAATTGCCTTTGAATCTTTTGGGGAAAAAACATCCAACAATGAGATTTGGGTCCTACCATAGAAGAAGAAGCATTTCATGAGTGGTTGCTATTGAGAGTTGCCCAGTCTACCATAAATTTTATCTGAGAGTTGATTCCTCCTTACATGCTTGTCTACTAGATACAATTGGGCAAGTACGAAGAGTAGAAAAAACCAATTACAGATTTGACGACTTGAGGCTTGATTCATGAGGATACTCATCCACATGTAGTTCCAGTTCTAGTTGTGCCAAAGGATGAAAGATATTTATTCAATCAGGATGCACTTTGGAATGATAACATTTACATAATTGACTTAGCGGGAGATTGCAATCTTTGCCACCTTCAACATAGCATACTTGAGGGCATACCACAAGGAAATAGAAGTTATGATGGATGAAATCAAAGCTCCCCCAATGGTAGGAGACTGACACGGGTGTCCAGCAACCACGCGGGGAGTCCAACGCCCAAGCGGCAATTGTCGCAATTTCTATGCCTGAACCAGTTCGGTCCAGGCAACGAAGGGATTGACTGGTCCTTCCAAACATGGGCTTCTCTGCTATTTAGAGCGGTGTCTGCTCCTCTTTACCCTAGGACTATAAGTATGTTGTTTTCATATTTTCGATCAATTTTTCATTGTGTATTCTGCCAAGACAACCGTTGGTGACCAGATTTTCCCTTCTATGGTTGTATGCATGGGCACCACTGAGTGGTGCTCTAGTAGTATGTCTCTTCTGAGGTGGTGTTTATCCTCCATCGACTCGTCCGCATCCCTCCCGATTCGCTGCCATGTATTCCTCCTTCCTCGCTGCAGCTAACCTGACAACCACATCCAGGCTACTTATCCGCAGTTCCTGCTCAATGCTTCTCCTATCGCCACCTCTCTTATTGCCAGTCACTCAGAATCCTTCCTCCCGCAACCTTGTTATTGTTCTAGCAGCCAGAATCATCCATGCTAATGTTCCAACCACTTCGAACGATCCCTCTTGCCACCTCCTCATTGTCAACCGCCCAAAATCATTCCTCGGGCACCCTTGTTGCAATCTCGGACACCCGAATCCATCCCCCTTATCGTCACCTTGTTGTTAGCCACCTAGAATCATTCTTCCTACAACCCTACTATTGTGACAACCACCAGAATCCACCTTGTGACTGTTTTAGCTGCTCCGAACAAAAAATAAGTTGTTTCTACACTGTCCAGTCCCCCTACCACCTTGTAGACACCTTTCTAAGCCCCTAGCAATCACCACCACCTCCTTTGATCCACCCTAGTCATGCATTATGCCTGTTTTTATTTTCTATTTTCATGGTGTTCGTTGTCACCGCTTATTGGCTTTTGCAGTAAATAATATTTTTTTGTTGGCAGGGTTCTCAAGTATCAACATTGTCATAAATTTTCAAGATTGAGGCCAAGTAGTGATTGTGAAATGTGACTTGCTTCAATGCAGAACTGGCTACTGAAAAGTAATAAGTCACATGCAAACAAAACTATTGGATGTCAAAATTCAAGGAGGCTCGAGTTCAAGCTCAAAGACCATAGAATAAGTCAAAGAAGTCCTATTGGAAGAAGATTGTAGTTACACCTTTCTCATCAATTCGAACTTCAATACACAGACAAAGAAGTCCTTAGAACGTGGAACATGGGCAACCTGAAAACATTTTCCCTTGAAAATTTTAATTGTAATTTTCTTTTCATTACATCTATTTTGTAAGAAACATAAAATGAAACACAAAATTAAACTCAACACACATATAAAGATGAGTTATCAAAAATAAATTCGAAAAAATTATCCCTAGAAAACTTGCCCATAAAGAACTGAGGGAACTCGCCTTTTAAGGAGCAGCATCAATAAAAAAACAAAAGAAAATTTTTCTGACTATACTAGATCTTAGTCGGCCAAACTCTATGGTCGAGAATCTTGGATTTACAAGTGATGGAGAAAGTTGATTACCTTGGGGATAAAATACCATGTGATCTCAACTTAAGGTAAGAACCCATAATGATTCCTTTCTAAGAATGATCAATGTTGTGAAGCCCCTCAAAGAATATAGTCAACCCCAGGTCGAGTATGGCAAGATGAGACAGTAGGATCAATGTTGTAATTAAACTTCCCCATGTTCGTCTTCTTGTCACACTCAGAAGTCGATTTCCACATACCTCTAAGGCAAACTCGCCCCTCCTTTTAATCCCCCGTCCACCCAATACTTTTTTGCTTTATCAGAAGGATCTCTTTGTTTCCTCTTCCTGCTATCATATTAAACCCTTACAGTTGTGCTCTTATCTTTGATGACTATCTGAGCTGCCTCTTAGGGCTCAGCTTCATTGCATCTTTTGCCCTTAGAAACAAGATTGCTTTTACTGCTTGGGCCACTTCTGCCAAACCTTGATTGGAGAGGAGGGCATCCTTCTCATCAAAAGAAGACAACCCACCTTTCAGGATTGACTCACGGCCCTCAGTGCTTCCCCTCTTTCTCACACCTCATTTCTTCATTAACTCTTATGTTAAGAATGTGAGGATCTTAGGAGTGTCAAGAGTGCAATGCGCTTGAAAATGAAGCAAAAGCATAATTTAAGAAGTCACAAAAATAAAAAAACTAATTCACCGTAAAGATGCGTGAAAGATAATAAATGCTTTGCATTGCTTAGGACTAAAAACTTATTTGGCTTGCTTAAATGACTTAAACTCCATTCGTAGAACCATGTTGGCCTCTTTAAATTTGGCCACAGGGGCCTTCATCTCCTCTACCTTCATAAGTTTTAGCCCGTCGTCATAGAATTTAATTAAACAATAACATTATTTTCGATTCTTTATTTTGTTAGCCAAGCTGGCCATATAGATATATGGATGAGAATGATACCTTATTATTACCAAAACCTTTCATTATAAACAAGTGGTGAAAGATATTAAGACTCCAAGACAACTGCAACTCATAGACATAGAAAATGAAGGTGATTATACTCATATATAAGTTTGATAGGACTCGAGCAAGTATTATCTCATATCAATTAATAAACTCGACCAACTCAATCCATAAAGGAAAGCATAGGCCGAAAAAATAAAATAAAACTAGTCAATATATATGCAAATCTTGTTCAATAGGAAATTTTTAAATACCATCTCTCCTTAGGAGCTTGAACAAGATAAGCATCATTATTATGTCAACTTGAACTAACTTGCACTTTACAAGACCCTGGACAACATCTTGAAATTGTACTCGTGGAAGATCTTCCACTCCTTTTCAAAGCCTTCTTCATTTTATGAAAAAAAGAAAGACGAGTATGGAGAAGTGAAGAATGACCCTAGACCGAACTAGCCATGAATGACAATTTAACCTAATTGATTAGCTAAGATCGCAATCGCATTCAGCTACTAATAAGCATCCAATAACAAGAGTATAAAACTTAAAAATATTGTTCAAAATATATAGAGAAGAGTGAATACTTTTCAAATGAAGAAAGCTAGTACAACCACAATAAAAAAAACAATGTATGCATAGCAAATTGAGAACTATACTACATCACAAGAGTACAATGAGTACAACTACAACATAAATTTTCACATTTTAAAACCGCCTAAATCCTACGCATGAGTTCTCACAAGGAAATATGCTAAAGAAACAAAAAATCGGGTAGGCTAGGACATCAACAGGTAAATGATTGGACCTCATCATGTGATGCAACAGTAACTTGCCCCTAGAAAGAAGTTGGTTTGACCTGAAAGGCTCCAAGCCAGTACGAACGAGAACCGCATCTGCCTTCAAAATTTGAAGATCATCACCAAAAAAATAACGGCACTGCTCGCCACTTTAGGATGACTTTCCAAGGAAGCTACTCATTCTTGAGTAGCCTTCATCCTCGTCTAAAAGAATGACATTTGATCAAGAAATTTACTAATGGTCGCCATAAATTAGTTTTAGTGGGCAAACAATGAAATCACCGATTACATTTCATGGGACAACATTTCCCTAAATTACCTTAGTAGTTCCACCATCCTAATCGACTCAAAAGTCTCTACCCCACTAGCAGAAAGAGGTAGGCTAGCATCAAGCTTACGAACAAGAGGCGCCAACACAAGGATAACTAGTTCATCATCTCCTCAACCTACCCGAGTGGCCACGATGAATTGACATCCTCTCAACCACCTTAGAAGCCTACTTATCACCACTAGAGAATACACCACCAAGCTGGCGAGTCAGCTAGAAACTCCATAAGCCCAATAAGTACTCGTAGAAGCAATAGGAGCTACATAATAATCAACATGTCCCTAGTTGTCACCTAAACATTCACTCACAAAACAAAAGTTCTACTAACCACTCGATAAAATGAAAATCAAATAAAAAGCAAAACAACTCCAAATTTTATGAACAATTTACCATCAACCATGACATGCTTGGCAACTGACCCCTCCTCTTCTCAAAATACTCCCATCTCTGAGATAGGCTCAATCGCATAAGGAACCATGAAACAAAAAATGAAATGTTAATATAATAGCTTAGAAATATATAAATCAACTATTTCACTCAACAAATCAATTTGTATCTTGGCTTAACTCTCGAGGATGGTCGCCATCTACAAAGTTAGCTCGTCTTAGCCACAATAGAGGCCACCTTCTCAGATGAGGCGATTATTTTCACCTCTTCCGGGCCAAGCAGAGCTCAAAACTCAATTCTCTTCAACCTCTAAACATTATCCAACTTATTTCAACAGTCAGTCCCTTACAACATCATCATCAATATCAAACTTTACAGTTTTCATCTCTTGCAGAATTTGAGGAAAAAGAAAAAAATGCTTAAGACAACAATAAAACTCCCTTCACATGAGAGAAAGGGCAATTTATAAAGGATTTAACTACAACGATGTCAACAGAACAACAAAAATGACAAAAATCTTTAAGCAAAATATTATTTATTTTTTCCTTGAATTCTACTAATTCCTTTTACTTTATGCATTAAATTTTAATTATTGCACTAACAAAAATCTTGCAAGTCAAATAAGCCAAAGAGGTAGACACAAAGAAAAAATTCAACTCGCCCAAAGATGCCAGCTAGGCATTAGTTTTATTTACAAAAATCTTTATTATCTCATTCTCTTGTTCTTTCACAATTTCCCTCAAAAGATATAAGAGAATCAAAAACTAAATACATACCCTTAGGGTGAATTCACACAAAAGAGGGCATGAAGACAAACTCATCAAGCTAGTATCTTTGAGCTCAGTTCAGAATGAACATGTCAGGCAAATCTCAAGAAGGATTTGTAGGCCAAATCCAAAAAAAATACTCACAAAAAGAGCACCATATCGATTGGCCAGTCGGGTTAATAAATGTCAACCAACAATGAAGTAGGAGAACTCACCCAGTCAAGTTTGAAGTATTACTCGTTGAAAACAAGACAAACCTCCATACTAAGTAGAGAAGGAATATCCCCTAGGCTTAAGAAAAATTCACTCAAAGCAATCACTAAACAAACTGAATTTCTCCAATCCTTATGCCCGAAGAAGCAACTCGGCCTACACTTCTAGTAGACCCAACATCTACAATGCCCGAGAACAATCTATCTGCCCAAACCGAAGTCTATATTAAGGTCACAAACCTATTATAGTTTTCAATAGTTACTAAATGGAAAGCTCATTCAATAGTTTCTCATGTAGTGCTCAAAACCCTACATTCCCACCAACAAACAAGGGATCATGAGGCGATCGGATTTTGGGCGCAATCACTATATTATTTGAGTCTTGGTGGATTTCCCTTTTTCTTCCAAAACTCTTTTTAGTCCTTATTTTCTTTATGTTAGCAAGGTTCTAGTGTAACCCATGAACAAATTAAGATTCAGCATTTGTAGAGGTAGATCCTATCATTCAATTGCCAATGGCAAATCCACAGACTCCCAACTAGCCTTCCACTTGACAAACTACTCTTAATACCTTGCACGTTATGGCAACAAACAATAATCTCGGCTAGTATTTCGTCAACTTCTTTGGCATAGGAGGTGGCTATTGTTGGTGCTTGATTAGAAACTCCCCTTGATGGATCTTCCAAATCTTCGTGGTATGGCTTTAGCATGCTTTGCAAAAGATCGAATGTACCATTAACTTATGTGGGACATGGAGTTTGGAGGAAACCTTCCGTGCATGTTTGATCACATTAAAGATCCAAGCTTATGTCCACAAACCTTTTATGCACCTTTTCAATGCCTTGTATTATTTTGGTAGGAGTTTCAAGAGCATAAAGTCTTCATATATGAAGTCCATATGCCTCTTCTTAACCACCATTTCTTCGTCTATTTTATAGCCTTACGCAACAAGCTTAAGCAAATTCAGTTTACTCATCTTAGGACTTAACAAGCTTTAATGTGGTTGGACGCTTTCCTTCATAACAAGTGGTAATGGATAGAGGTGTTATTAAGAACTTTTGGATGTGGCCTCGCGTTGTTTTAAATTAGAAAAAAATTATGCATAATCGAGAATTTTGGATCAATTTCAATAAGACTCCAATATAGCGTTAATTCTCTCAATCTGACCGTAGCTTCGAGGATGAAAGCTCAGAAAAGTTTACCTCAATATTATGAACAACTCCGCCCAAAAGCTCCCCATGAAATGAGGGTATCAATCGTTGATAATGCACTTTAGGACCCTTGTAGCTTAACCACACTATGAAGAATTGGCCAAGTATCTTTCGCTATTGTGCATTCGATTGGAACAGCAATAAGTTTGCATGCTTGCTAAATCTATCCATAAAAATCATGATGCTCTCAAACCTATTGGATCAGCAAGCTAAATATAAAGCCTATAGAGATGCTTTCTCATGGCCTCTCGAATACATGAAGCATGCAGTGGTTCTATCAAACCCCTAAGAGATAGTTGAACGATCATGCCATGATGGCAACCAAAACAAGTTTGCACATACTCTTCAAACTTGTCTCGCAACATTGGCTAATGGTATGTGAACTTCAAAAGAGTGTGTCTCGTATCTAGATGGTCAGCCCATAAAGAATCATGACACTCCCTAATCAGTCATGTCCTCCTATCACCCATTTTGGTATATAGATCCAGCTGCCCTTGGTGTACAGGATGTCTTCCGCTAGCAAAAAGCTTCATATTTTCCATATTTTTACGAGGGCAAAGATGCTTTTAGTTTGAGGATTGGCCTTTAGATCCTCCTTAATGCCACCTATCAACAGGCCAATTACTTGTGATGCGCTTGATAAGTCCACCTTTCGACTTGGTGCATCAGCCATCACATTCATCCTTCTTGGCCTAGAATCCATGATACAATCAAATTTGGCCAAAAAGCTTGTTGTCTAACTTGCTTTGGACCTTTTATGTGTCTAAAAATAACTTTTAGTGATAATATAAATCATAATTACAAACCACGATCCAAGCAGGTATTGTCGGTGCACATTAAGACAATTGATGATTCTGGTCATCTTTTTTTCTTGTACACTATGATTTCGCTCAGTCTCATTAACCTCACAACTCTCATAAGCAATTAAATGTCCATCTTACTCAAAATTATCACCAATAGAATAGCAAAGTAGGAAGCATCAATTTATACCTCATAAGACTCGGTCTGATCGAATAGGCTAAGTAGGGGTTCTTCGCAAATCAGCTTTTTGAGATCTTCAAAGGCTTCTTGAAATTTTGTAGTCTATACCCATGGTTTATTCTTCTCGAAAAGGTCTATTAGTGAAGCACCTCTTGTCGAATGGCCTTTGATGATTTGGCAATAGTAGTTTGCTAACCCAAGAAATGATCATTGTTAATGTACCTTCATGGGTGGCTAATAAGCTTAAATGGCATACATCTTGTCATCTTCCAATACTAGCTTGTCATCTTGGATCTTGTGCTAAAAAAACAATCCTCGAGCTAGGCAAATGAACAGTTTTCCTTCCTGATGTATAAATCATTATCACAGATCACCTTAGAACACCTCCTTCAAGTGCTTTACAAGTTGTTCAAGGGTTTTGCTATATACTACCATCTATATTGCCCAATTAGGAGACCATCAAGTGGTTAAGATAAGAGTGCGGTAATTTGTTCAAGATGCAAAATGTAATTGTTGCATTAGTTATAGCTAGATCAAGGAGCGTGACCGAAAATTTCATAGGAATCATGTGATGCATATGGTTTTTGGCCCATCACCTTCGACAATGTGCACTTGATAGTAATCTGAACAAATGTGTAACTATGAGAAAATGTGTGTGTGGCCCAGGTGGTTGAATAAATTAGCAATCAAAGGAAAAAGGTTCTTATTATTTGCTAAAATTTTGTTGAGAGCCCAATGGTCAACACATGTGCAAGGAACTATCAATCTTTCTCTAGAATAAGACAATAGTATCGAACAAAATTTTAAAGAATGAACCTAACAACTAATAGCTCCTTTAATTGCCTCCTTAGCTCTACTAACTCTACAGATGTCGTGTGATATGTTACCAAGGCTAGTGATTTCATCCCTTAGCTTCAGCTCAATTTGATGATCTGCTTCCCTCCTCGGTGATAATTTCTTGGGCAGCTCCTTGGGTGACATATCCTCGAATTCTTCAAGAGGTGCAGTTACCTCCTTAAACATGTCATCTTGATACTTTGGCTCCCAATCACAAAACTCGATAAAAATAGCCAAGAAAATTCCCTCTCCCCCTTTGATGCCTTTCTTAAATTGTAATGCTAACAACATCTTTATGCCTTGCTTGGTAATTCTCATTGTTGGCACCATGCAAGCTTTATTGTCATCCATAATGCACATGTCATTGGCAAATGACTCCAGGAATGCCTTGACTTGATCGAGGAATTCTGACATTAGGATGCTAATAAAACACTCGTTGGAATGATCAAGAAGTTCGTGTAACCAGACCACGCTTCCATACTTCTTTTAACTCCTTGACTTGTATCTTGAAGGGGTCGTGCTACTGAGTTAATCGCCTTAATGGACACCTCCCCAACACACATACACACAACAGCTGCCTTGATTCCCAACCTTCAAGCTTCCTCGAAGGAACTGACATTATGAGTGAATCTTATCAAATTGAGCAGTTGCATAGGCATTTTTTGTGCAACTGAGTTGCCTTCTCAATTCCTATGCCAACTTAATGGCTTGCTAGAAGCGAGTTTAGGGTTATTTCTAGGGCCAGTCCCTTGCTTAGAGGGAAACCCCACAAAAAAGGTTGTTATGGGACTTACCCAAACTCTTGTTATGCTATAACTAGCCCTTATCATTGCTCTTGGTCAAGATAGCCTTTGCGAGACACATGCGTGTGTTGACATTCGTCTACCCCACCTTTAGCTTGACCACTCTTATTGTCCTCTGTTGCTGGACTCTTTGGTATAATCAATCAATCTCTCAGGCATAGCTATGTCTATGACAACATCTACATCAGCTTAGCATGATTGGAGCTTATCCAAAAAAATGAAGAGGACATCTTTGTCAAATAAGTGGGGGAACTTCATAACCAAGCTAGTGAAATTTTTTATGTATGCATCGATCAACCCTAGTTGCTTGAGTAAACAAGCAATGGTCTCATCATCAGAATTGCAAGATCTCTCATAAAGTCATTAAAGGAGTATATGGTGTGCATACTTCTTTTGGAGGTCTCCTGGTACTCTGCCCCATCATAGCTAGACAGTGTCAGTTAGACAAAGATTCGAAAGTAAACCTTGGCATCTTTATTCATGATGCCCAAGACTTTAAAATATTATTCTAGCTCACATAAGTTATCAACATCCCAAGTATTGCACTAACTCTTTAAAATTTTAAACTTTGATACCACAATATGCATACCCTCAACGACGCATATCATCAATGTGTGCCACAACATTCATCTTCAATTTGTGAGCTTGACACATCTTGTTAAGTTCGCCCATGAACACATCATGTATCTTCCCCATTCTGCCCCCACAAGGTCTCCTCTAATTAAAGTAGCATGCCCGTTATGGCAAAAAAAATTGTAATCATCCTACTTTAGGCTATTCACATATTTTCCTAGGACTTCCATTTGAGCCCTCATGCCCCATGGCTTTCTCTGCAAGTGGCATGAATCAAATCAATGATCATGTCCTTGGGCTTTGATAATGGCCTTGGTGCCGAAGGTTCACATTGCTGCTCGTGACCTTAACATTAATCTACATTGGTCATCTTGGACCTAACAGCTCGCTCTCTGACTTTCAATGTCATGCCTAAACCAAGGAAGTAATATAAACTATCACAGACTGACTATCTTCAAACTAATTTTGCGGCCTTAAGCACACTTTATTGATGGTAATTCTGCCTAAATTTCATGAATGATGGGCTAGAATGCTCATAAGTCAAGAAAACATGAGAAGAATTTCTAAAAAGAAAAACTAAAGTGTTATTACACTCTAAGTAACATTATAAGACTAGAAGTTCCTTGAGATTTCTCATTGTTGCAAATAAAGTGAAGGTCCCTATTTATAGACTTCCTCCACAATGGATAGCTTTAGAGAGCTCTACTACACCTAAGTGTCCGAAAGGCCCTAAAGGGTTCTAAAGAATCCTAGAATATTCTTGAAGCGTCCACAGTCTGCCAAGGTCTTCCAAATGAGTCTAGACTTTGATAGAATCTCTTAGAATTATTTAGAATATGGTGGCTTCTCTTTCAAGATGTTTGTAGGCTGCTCTAGATTCTTCTGGAAGATTCCATGGTTCAACCTTGCCTCAAAACCACCCAAAGTGTGATCCACCTTCTTATTTGTTGGTAAGGTGTGACAACAAGCACCTCGAGCATAAGGCAGCCATATTAACTTCAAGGTACTAACACTTTCGATGATGGTGTATATTCAATCAAATTTCTTCTCACAATCAATTAAAACCTTCTAAAGATCTATCATGAGTTTCTAAGTCCTTATACCATTATTCATTCACATAACTTCATTGTACAACTCATAAGTTTACCCCCCCNCTCCTAGTTTATTTATCATTAGTTTAGGCATTGACATTCATTGATAAGACATGTTAATCGAACTACTCAAATCCCGCCTATTAGTCACCAAATCTCAATAGTTATCTCGTCAAGATTTAAAGGTTTAGCGTGATAAATCTTCTTTGGATCTAACCTCATTTTTTATGAAGTCAAACTCCAATATATCTTTTTTTTTAATCATCAGGCTCTTCCACAAATATGTCTTTCTTAGAGCACTCCTTTATTACTTTCCCAATAGCAGTTTCATATTTCCTTGATTTTTTAATATTTAAAAAAGCTTATCTCATTTTGTTTAAGAAAAAAATCACTTCATTGAAGTCTCTAAAGTTTCTATTTTGCCATACATACTTTATATAACTCATGTTCTCCATTTATAATACTTATTCTAATAATTAAATGATCAATAAATGTAACTTTACAAATCATATTCTATGTCCAAAAATTTAAGGAAGATGGAATGTTTTAAGGATAAATAGAAAGATAGCATAAGTTTGTTTCAATTTAAACTCAGTTCTCCTTATAGGTGCACATCAACATCCTCCTTGTTGAGTTTTGAGACATTACAATTTTAGGAAAAAAGGAAAAAAAAAAGAAAGTACAAGTAACATTTAAAATAACTTCAAATAACATCATTGATTTGCTTTGAAAAATAGAAATCACATCAAGAACTAATTGTTTTGAAATGAACAATAATTAACTTGAAGCACACATTTTGTGCGTGCATGTATTGATCTCCAATCAACAATCAGTGCATATAAAGAATATATGAAGAACAACAGCAATTCACTAATTTTTAAAAGAACGTTACATGGAAAACCAGCCCAGCTGCAGTCTATGATATAATATTGCAGTATGTCCATCTACCTCCTCTACTAAGCTGCCATACTGGAAGCTGCAGTCCCACCTACAATATTAAGGGAGAAAATAGGATATAACTATTAAAACCAAAGAGAAAAAAACTAGCTGCACATCAAAGAACTCACTCAAAACGGCTTCTATCCATGGACATTACAAGTTCAAATATTGCTTCACAACTGGCCTCGACCACACCAACAGCTTTCATTGCTCTACTACAACTTCGTGGCTGCAAAAGTACATGTATCAGAAGATAAATTCAAACAGATTAAGCTGCTCATGTCACTATTGCCCTCTGGGTGACGAACTAAAAAACATAATTATGATATAAAAGCTTCTATCAACATCAGCATAATCAAATAAATGATTTCATCACGTACAAGGTAATCAGCTTCTGAAAGCTCTTCAAAAATGCGAAGACCTGCAAAATTTGAGCAGAAATGATCAGCTAACATAGAACTCCTCTTGTTTAAATAAAAAATTGAGCAGACTAAGAAGAATAAATCTTGCCATTTTGGCATCTGACAAGACGCCAATGTTTTCTAGAAAAAACTTGATCTGAAGTACTCTGATTTGATAACACTGAATCACATTCCCGTGTCCAATCAAGAATTGATTCAGGAGGGCCTGCGCGTGGAAAAATTCAATCATGCAGCAGAGCATTTGTGCCGGAACTAAAACTTAAAAAAGTGGGGTGGTGAGATAAAAAAACAGAGAATGGCATGTTTTTAATTTTAAAACTTTAATTTCCTAAGTTTTTTAAATTTATTATAAAGATAATTATCAAATTAAAAAAAAATTAATAATAAATTATTTTTAAGTTTAGGGGGGGGGGCAAAATTTTTACTGTATTATATGATGTTAGAGGGTTTGGTAAAAATCTAGGGGGCCAAGTGCCTCCCCCAGCAATCCCCTTATTCCACCAATACAGAGCATACATCCTCAATGCAGAAGTGCAGCCCACTTAGCCCAGTGGTTGAGAGATTTAACCATAAGCTCCTAAGCTCATTACTCGGCACATATGGGTGTGTGTGTGAGTTAGAATAATAAGAAAACACATCCTATATGCAAAAAACATGGCCATATCACATTACATAAAATGTAAAAAAGGAAAAAAAAACAAACGAAAGCATGAAAATCATCCTTAAATACCATTGCCAATTGTTGTCCTACGTATCAATGAGCGGCTATGCTCTTCATCGTCTTCAGCACTTGCACTGCATGTATAAATTTGGGTAGCATCATCAGATATACTACTAACATATTTCGTAGTCCTTTGGCTTACTATTAAAGTTCAGTTACTTACAGGCTTTCCCTGTCAGATGAAGAAGCATTCTGATCAACATGATTGCCACCTTTGGACAGATATGAAGCGTGTGACATATTTCCATTATTTGTGCTTAAACCTTGCTGGTACAAACAGAAGTGAGATTAAGTTAATTTATCAAACTTTCATGCTAGAAGTGATGCTTTAAAACCAGGGGAATTCTCAACTTATGAATGCATAAACGTGATGCAGGATAGGCTAGGGTGCTAGACATTTTATATCAACAAAGTGCAACATTTTTCACATATTTCTTGCTCTTTACTTTTCCTCTCTTTTCTTTTCTTTCTTTCTGCAAAATATATTAAGCATCTCCCATAATAAAAGAAAACAATCACAAAAGATTTCAATTAGCACTCAAAAAGAATGAAAGGTCTCATGAGGTTGACCTCAGGTAGTCGGGATATCAATGATTATGATGATGGCAAGTATTAGTTAGAAAAAAGGAAAGATTTTAAGTTTTGAAATTCTTTTCAAATGAAAGAAATTTTATGGTTTATAAATGGCTTTGAGTTGCAAAAGCTTCGGACATAAAAAATAAATAAATAAACTGTCCTTAAATTTATGTCAACCTGATAAATCACAGATTCAATTTTCTCCTTCCAGGTCAGAGCCTCCTGAATGTTGAATGCAGCCATCTGAGATAAGAGGATTGAAAAAATAAGCCAGTGACATGAAAGTGTTTCCAAGAAATCACAAGCAAAATGCATCAGAATAACTTAGCAAGCATGATAGCCAATAAATAATGTGAAAAGCAAATAATATATGGACATTAAAATATTCGATCCACCGAGTAAAAAGGAAAGAGCAGCACAAAACGTTTCAATATATATTTATTGATAACTACATGACCTATATCAGTCATTTTGGGGCAACAATGAAGCTTATCGTGCATCATCACCAGCAAATAATCCACCTTTGCAGGCCATTTGGGGGAAGAATTCATTACAAGTCAAATCACTCTAGTAGTGAAAATATGTTAGTATCTTTGAGTCCAAATTTATGCTTTTTAAACAACTCATGCACGTCCAAATTTCCACTATGAAAGTTCTTGCATATTCATGAAGCCAATACATTTCAGTTCTGGTTGTTCTTGGCTAAAAGGAGTCTTAAATATTTGGAAGATTTACATACATGCTTAACACTTAAAACTTCAATTTTTGTGTATATGGCACCTTATCTACTGCATGAAAAGGTGTATTTCATTTTTAAAAAGTTAAAATAGTGATACCTTTTATGTGCAATGAAAGATTTGAGTGTTCAAATGTAAAAAGTAAGGTTTAAGTGTTATATATGTAAACAAGTAGGAATTGGGTGTTATGTATGTAAACGCACCTAAATATTTAGGGCATGAAGTTCAAGATTGTTGACGGATATCAGTATTGGCATTTTGGCAAGGAGTAAACTTCAAGGCTAAATCAAAATCGCATAACAACAGATTTTTGTAGCATCAAAATAAACGAGAATTTCCCGAGGATTTCCTGGACATAAGATTGATGTATTACAAGCTGAAAACGTTCAATAATCATGAGAATATGGAGTAACTTATAACACCTTCAATTAAACAAGCCTTCATGAAAGATAAGGTAGAATAAACACCAAATATTGGGTCGGGAAACCAAATGCAACTTTTAGGAATACTTTGAGCTAAACAAACTTGAAGCTACTGCAGCTCTTAACACTACTTAATAATATAGAAAGTCTACAAAATTGCATCAATAATTATGTCATAAACTTTACACAGCATACTCATCATAAAGAGAGTGTAGTTGGGACAAACAGCCCATTAAAAGAAAAGCAAGATACTAGTGCAGGTCAAAATATGATGCAGAAAAAAATCATGGGTTTCCAAAATTAAGCCTAATAAAGTAGTTACAGTAATAAAAAAATGACAAATACAACCACCAAAAGAAGAATATTTAAAAGCAACTATGCAAATTCTTAAAATAGTAGATACACACCATGATTCGATGGTATTTGTCCTTTTTGTTGTACACACACAGTACATAAACCATCTGTCAAAAAAAATGTAAGCATGAGTAGTTAGCGTACCTACATCACGTAAAACCATTATGTGCATGCAAAATTAATGTCATTGATTGAAGTATAAATAGCTGGAGACCTAGCGCGCATGCTAAAAATAAAGGAAAATTTACATACATGCCACACAATAATTATGTATCATATCAAATATTCAAACTTTCATATCTACATTTATAACATTGAGATGTCATAAACCTAGGCATAAAAATGTGTATTTCATTTTTAATTTTTAAAAAGTAAAAGTGATATTTTTTATGTGATATTAAGGATTTGAGAGTTATGCATGCAAATATGAAATTTTACGTGTCAGATATATAAATACACAACAAGTGTGTGGTATGTATGTAAATATCCCTAAAAATAACCATTAAAAGTAAAACGTATGAACTTTACAGTAAAAAGTAAAATAATTTATTTAAAGGAAATATCCATAATGTATGACATAGACAAGATTGGATTGTTACCACCAAAATTATATTTTCATTGGATTCAACCAAAAGAAATAAAGCCAGAAAAAAATACATAGTTGCTATACCCACAGATTTTTGATAAAAAAACAAACTCATTTTAATCATGTATACTTTCATCAGGTCTAAATTGAGCAAGATACATTGTTTCTATTAAGCAACATAGCTTTTAAGAAATTTTTGTTGATGAAAAATAGTAGCTAACTGCATTTGGTGAAAATTCACATCAATAAAAATGGCAATGATACGATGATAATGATTTCGGTATAAAATCTCTTCTCAAATCCACTCATCAACTCCGTACCTTTAATATGGCATACTGTAAGATCCTACAAAATGTGCTCTCAATGTTGGTTTTGTAAAGTTTCTTTTAAAAGATGAGAAATTGCTAACCAGAAATAAAGAAACATTTACATGCATAACAGTCAAATCTTATGTATTTACATATCTAAAACCAAAACTTCAGTTTTTACATATATACCACCTTACCTATGCATGAAAAGGTATTTTCGCTTTTTAAAAGTTAAAATAGTGGAATTTTTTAAGAGATGTGAAAGATTTGGCTGGTATAAATGTTAAAAAATTAAAGTTCCGGTGCATAAGATTGGGTGGAATGTATGTCCCACAAATATATTACATGTTAGATCATACAGTTTATTGATAAATAGATTGACGACAATAAATGCAGCAGATACAAATTTTAAAACTCTGAAAAAAATAGGCTGCCTTCATTTGTCACTTCNAATTAGTTAGAAAAAAGGAAAGATTTCAAAGTTTTGAAATTCTTCTCAAATGAAAGAAATTTTATGGTTTATAAACGGCTTTGAGTTGCAAAAGCTTCGGACATAAAAAATAAATAAATAAATACTGTCCTTAAATTTATGTCAACCTGATAAATCACAGATTCAATTTTCTCCTTCCAGGTCAGAGCCTCCTGAATGTTGAATGCAGCCATCTGAGATAAGAGGATTTAAAAAATAAGCCAGTGACATGAAAGTGCTTCCAAGAAATCGCAAGCAAAATGCAACAGAATAACTTAGCAAGCATGATAGCCAATAAATAATGTGAAAAGCAAATAATATATGGACATTAAAATATTCGATCCACCGAGTAAAAAGGAAAGAGCAGCACAAAACGTTTCAATATATATTTATTGATAACTACATGACCTATATCAGTCATTTTGGGGCAACAATGAAGCTTATCGTGCATCATCACCAGCAAATAATCCACCTTTGCAGGCCATTTGGGGGAAGAATTCATTACAAGTCAGACCACTCTTGTAGTGAAAATATGTTTATTGATAACTACATGACCTATATCAGTCATTTTGGGGCAACAATGAAGCTTATCGTGCATCATCACCAGCAAATAATCCACCTTTGCAGGCCATTTGGGGGAAGAATTCATTACAAGTCAAATCACTCTAGTAGTGAAAATATGTTAGTATCTTTGAGTCCAAATTTATGCTTTTTAAACAACTCATGCACATCCAAATTTCCACTATGAAAGTTCTTGCATATTCATGAAGCCAATACATTTCAGTTCTGGTGGTTCTTGGCTAAAAGGAGTCTTAAATATTTGGAAGATTTACATACATGCTTAACACTTAAAACTTCAATTTTTGCGTATATGGCAACTTATATAATGCATGAAAAGGTGTATTTCATTTTTAAAAAATTAAAATAGTGATACTTTTTTTATGTGCAATGAAAGATTTGAGTGGTTCAAATGTATAAAGTAAGGTTTAAGTGTTAGATATGTAAACAAGTAGGAATTGGGTGTTATGTATGTAAACGCACCTAAATATTTAGGGCATGAAGTTCAAGATTGTTGACGAATATCAGTATTGGCATTTTGGCAAGGAGTAAACTTCAAGGCTAAATCAAAATTGCATAACAACAGATTTTTGTAGCATCAAATTACACGAGAATTTCCCAAGGAATTCCTGGACATAAGATTGATGTATTACAAGCTGAAAACGTTCAATAATCAAGAGAATATGGAGTAACTTATAACACCTTCAATTAAACAAGCCTTCATGAAAGATAAGGTAGAATAAACACCAAATATTGGGTCGGGAAACCAAATGCAACTTTTAGGAATACTTTGAGCTAAACAAACTCGAAGCTACTGCAGCTCTTAAAACTACTTCATCATATAGAAAGTCCACAAAATTGCATCAATAATTATGTCATTCACTTTACACGGCATACTCATCATAAAGAGAGTGTGTTGGGACAAACAGCCCATTAAAAGAAAAGCAAGATACTAGTGCAGGTCAAAATATGATGCAGAAAAAAATCATGGGTTTCCAAAATTAAGCCTAATAGAGTAGTTACAGTAATAAAAAAATGACAAATACAACCTACCAAAAGAAGAAAATTTAAAAGCAACTATGCAAATTCTTAAAATAGTAGATACACACCATGATTCGATGGTATTTGTCCTTTTTGTTGTACACACACAGTACATAAACCATCTGTCAAAAAAAAAATGTAAGCATGAGTAGTTAGTGTACCTACATCACGTAAAACCATTATGTGCATGCAAAATTAATGTCATTGATTGAAGTATAAATAGCTGGAGACCTAGCGCGCACGCTAAAAATAAAGGAGAATTTACATACATGTCACACAATAATTATGTATCATATCAAATATTCAAACTTTCATATCTACATTTATAACATTGAGATGTCATAAACCTAGGCATAAAAATGTGTATTTCATTTTTTATTTTTAAAAAGTAACAGTGATATTTTTTTATGCGATATTAAGGATTTGAGAGTTATGCATGCAAATATGAAATTTTACGTGTCAGATATATAAATACCCAACAAGCGTGTGGTATGTATGTAAATATCCCTAAAAATAACCATTAAAAGTAAAACGTATGAACTTTACAGTAAAAAGTAAAATAATTTATTTAAAGGAAATATCCATATTGTATGCCATAGACAAGATTGGATTGTTACCCCCAAAATTATATTTTCATTGGATTCAACCAAAATAAGTAAAGCCAGAAAAAAATACATAGTTGCTATACCCACAGATTTTTGATAGAAAAAACAAACTCATTTTAATCATGTATACTTTCATCAGGTCTAAATTGAGCAAGATACATTGTTTTTATTGAGCAACATAGCTTTTAAGAAATTTTTGTTGATGAAAAATAGTAGCTAACTGCATTTGGTGAAAATTCACATCAATAAAAATGGCAATGATACGATGATAATGATTTCGGTATAAAATCTCTTCTCAAATCCACTCATCAACTCCGTACCTTTAATATGGCATACTGTAAGATCCTACAAAATGTGCTCTCAATGTTGGTTTTGTAAGGTTTCTTTTAAAAGATGAGAAATTGCTAACCAGAAATATAGAAAGATTTACATCCTTATGTATTTACATATCTAACACCAAAACTTCAGTTTTTACATATATACCACCTTACCTATGCATGAAAAGGTATTTTCACTTTTTAAAAGTTAAAATAGTGGTATTTTTTAAGTGATGTGAAAGATTTGGCTGGTATAAATGTAAAAAAATTAAAGTTTCGGTGCATAAGATTGGGTGGAATGTATGTCCCACAAATGTATTACTTGTTAGATCATACAGGTTATTGATAAATAGATTGACAGCAACAGAGCAACTGACGACAATAAATGCAGCAGATACAAATTTTAAAACTCTGAAAAAAATAGGCTGCCTTCATTTGTCACTTCATGTGCATATCAATTTAGTTATTCTACTAAAATAAAAATGCTTCCTTCAGTAGACGCTAACACAGCCAAAAAAAGGATAAAATGGCTTCATATAGTTTCATCATACCTCTTAATAACATAAACATAACTTTGCAAACATTTGCTCTTTTTCCAGTAATTTTGTCACATAATTTTCATTCTTTTTCCAGTAACCAAATTCATATAATACTATAAAGATGTGATACTCTTAAAATGATAGAATTAAAATTACAAAAGTCAAGTAGCAATAGTAAGAATACATAGGTTAAATTTTCGATTGCAGTGGCATCACTTTGACAATGATTGAATAATCCTTGTTATGAATCATTTGCAAAAGCTAGATTTAACAGCATGTTAGGATTGCCTAAGGCATTAGCTAAAAAGTGTGCAATTACAGCATCAACACTGAGATGAATATATACACATACTAACACAATAACTGCTAGATGAAGAAAAATTGTTCAAATCTTACATGGCCATTGTGAATCTTAAGACCTCTATCCTCCACTCTGCAACTCCCATCTATGAAAAGACTTTTAACAGGAACCTGTACATGTCAGATATCAGAACCCTAACAAATTGTTTCTGAATATGATATGAACATTAATAGAATTAAATTCAACAGGAACCCAGACATAACTCTGATTATCAACAACTTCAAATGAGATTGCAGCTCCAACAATCCCGCTCTCCAAGCCCCCAGTCAGGAGCACAAATACAGAAAAGCTATACAATTTTACTTGATAGGAAATTAAAACATACCATGTTACCCTGGGGCTTCCTCTTGTAATAAGCAAGAACCCTAGTCTCGAGTACGAAGTACCGCATGTGGATGTACGAACGGCCGATCTTCCTCCGACCATAGCGCACCATCCATCCCTCATATACTACCTTCGACATTCTTCTTCTAACTCCCCCGATTCACAACTGCTCCAACCAAAAGCTTCCCCTCTCCTCTATCTCACAATCTCGACTGATCGAAGGGCCAGTGGACAAAAGCGAATAAACCGAAGCGTTAAAAAATTCACCCGGTCTCCGATCGTCACAAGCCACGGCCGTCCGATGAGGTATCAATCAAACAAACACCGTTCCACAGAGTACGACGAAAGGTTTGAGCGACCAGCAAAAAGAAAGCGAATACAAAGACTGCCAGAGTAAGCGCAGCTCCTTCAAGCTTTCTTCTCCACTTCTCTCACCTCGCTGGCGTTGACTGAACAGGACTGGCGGAGAGAATAGGGATGCTGCTTGTCTTCCCCGTCAAGCGTCAGCAGGTAATACCGGGTAGGACGATTGCCGGATCTGCCAGTCGTGGTTTGTTCGGGCTTCGGAAGGACTGCGTGGCTACAATTCACCGTCGTGCCATTTTCGGGCTCATTCCGGTCTCGATACGAATCAACGGTTTTGATATGCGCGCAGGGCGGGAGTGTTGATACGGACGAGAGCGCGCTTGACACGGAGGTTTGCGGGTGGCAGGGTGGTATCAATGGCGAGTATAGGTTTCTATTTGAGCTGCGGGGGTGGTTGAAGTAGTTGGCTTTTATCAAAATTAAAAATAATGAAATTTATGTATGTATATCATAAAATTCTTATATATTTATGTATGTAATATCTAAAATTTAATGTTATAATTATAATATTTTGGTATTAAAAATATAAACATCAAGGATATATTTTTTAAAAAAGTTAATGATTGTAGAATTTTTTATATTGTATAAAGAAACTTTTTGAGTGTTGATCCATTTTTTGTCGATTTAATGTTATGTGGCCCTTAACCTATCCCTTATAAGACTTGGTCCCCTTCTTAGTGCCCCCAAGTGGTTGGTTGGGAGGATTTTGTCGTTAATGTCTTGTTCGCTAACTCGAAAGTCGAAACTGAGTTTCCTGAGTGTCATTTAACCCCTAAAAAAATATTAGAGAACTTTGTATCATAAAACAAGATAAGTTGTAAAGTAAAACTCCCTTTATTTGCTTAATGACGTGTCAGTCACTCAAAATTGATTGAGCTTTGTGCATGTACAGTCAATTTGCTTGTTTCGACCATTAAGAGCCGATCATTTGTTTTGTTGTACTCGTCTCCTAGTCATAACCTCCAGGATAACAACGGAAATGGCATTTCTGTCTCAATATATGTTGTAGCATGAACACTTTAACGCACTCTCTGTTATGAATGTCTCTGAGATGCATTTCTCCTTCTTGGTGTCGCTTCTTTTCTTTTTTGGTAGCATGCTTCATGCTCACCGCACATTTTAGGATATTGAATCCAAATATGTCCTTTGAGGCATACCGAAAAATCAGAGCGGTAGAGACCTTGAGGGAGAAAAAGAAAGAGATTGTAAAGGAAAAAGAAATAACACATTAACTTACCACATAAGGGCGAACTGAAGTATCTTCGGACACTTTGACCCCTATTATATATCAAAAATAAAGGCTACATTGAGAAGGGGGGAGAGTTCTCCCTACATGAGAAAAGTCAAGAGATAATAGCCTCCTTTTACATGTTATGGGTTCTTTATTTAAAAGAGAAAGAGTGATCAAGTCTAAAATTACATGTTTGTCCCTACTTTAATGGAAGAGCTACAGGTTATGATTATATTTTTATTAATGTTCCTTCATATTAGGAGTGTTACAGGTCTTTATGATGTCGTTTCATAGTTCCCACTTTAAGGGAATTTAAAGGTCTTTATGGTGACTTTTTAGTTCCATAATTGATTTTGGCAACTTTTTGTGCTATATCTTTTTATCAAGACAGTTAGAATGCCTCGAGATTCGTGCAGTAAAATTCAGTTTAATTAACTCTAAATTCAAATTATAATTATATACAATTAAACCTAAATATAAAACTCAATTAAACATAATCCTACCTTGAACTAGATTAAATTGCATTTAAAGCTAAACAAATTTTAAACATAAACCTAACTTAATCCTAATTAAACTAAGCCTACCTTGATATTGAAATTAAGTATGATCCAATCCTAAATTAATGTAAGCCTATAACTAAGCTAAAATACAACTTGACTTAGTTTAAGTCAAACCAAAGGCACAATTTATAATCGGTTTTTAACTTAAACTAGTCATATTTGAAACTTAAATCTAATATGACTCAATATGAATTCAAAATAAATATAATCCACTAAAACATATCCTAATTCAAAATAATAATCAAGCTTAAATTAGACATAAATCCAATTAATTTGAGTAAAGCATGACATTGAACATAATGAGCATGACTAAAGCTAAATGAAATTCAAACCTTAATCTAAAGCTAATTAAACTTGAAGTTGAATTCAAAAGCCAAGTTAAATCTAAAACTAAGTTTAATTCAAACCTAATCAAACTTATTAACTTAACTTAATTTAATTTAATTAAGCATAATTGAATCAAACTAAACCTAATCATATTTAAAACTAAAATCATTTATGAGTCTAACTTAAAATTGTACCCAAACACAAACTAAGACTTATCAAATTAGCCTTAGCTCAAGCTAAGATTAAACTCTACTTATTTGAATCTTATTGGGATAAAATCTCTCTCAAGCACAATTTTTGTGTCTAAGCCATGGCTAAGTCAACTAGAGGTTCTCTTCCACCTGATTCAATCATCGATTTAATCTACCTGCACTCGGTTCAACCTAATTGGACAACACAAGAACACCTAGTGCACCAATGGTTAAATTGGGCATCCATTAGAGGGTTAGCATTTCACCTAGATCGAGGCATCTCATCTAGGTGACTTAGCCTATCCCTTGTTATTTGGGTGCCCTTAACTAGTCATGAATCCAAGCCACATATGGGATCAACCAACTAGATTTGACCAAATGTCAAAATTGGCATCTACAACTCGATTATAAAATTATTTAGGCACCGCCCAACTTAGTTAAAATTGACCAAAGGCTAACATGCCCCTTGACCGTAATTAACTGAAGGCACAATAACTTGAGTCAAAGGTTATTGGTAGTAGTCATCCCTTTGAGCCTTTTGAGCCTTCAACCACTCAGCGATAGAGGTGACTTGATCTTAGCCATCTCATAAAGCTATCTAAATGATAAAACAACCCTCGCTCATCTTTATTCCTCAAATGGTGGCCAGAAGAGATGCCAGTTTGGATTGTGTCATAGGCATCGAGAAAGAAAAAAATTGGTTCATTCCTCACCATCCTCAACCTTTTAAGGACCCTCACAAAGGGCTTCTCTTCTCTCCCCGAGCATCATGTGCCCTCTCCACACCAACTTTGGCCATTATTATAGGATTTTAGTCAACTCATTGATCCAGTCCACCTCAGCCAATGGTGCTTGAAGACAAATTGTTCACGAGGACATCCTAGACGATTCGATCACAAAAATCAACTCAATTGAAGACCTTGTGAAATAATTTCCTAAAATTATCTCCTATCTTTCTTAGTTTGGAACTTTGAGAAGTCAATTTGGATTAAGGATCCTTAAGCTAGAATACTTGGCTAGGATCCCTGTTTATTTTGGAAACCCACTGCCTTTCTCTATATCACGTAGATCAAAGGGGTTTTATGTGAATGACTATCATCTTTTGACTGGAGAAAAGAGATAGAATCAAGGTTATCCATTCCCTCTATTTGGAATAGACGATGCTAATTTGGCCATTCATCGAAAATGGTATGCCTACAGGACCCACCAACTGTCACTGTAGAAAATTCATCAATTATTGACAAACAAAACCAATTAATAAAATATTTTTTTCGATGATAAAATTATTATAAAATTGATGGATTTTGAACAATTAGAATGTCCCAAGTTAGAAATACATATTGATGAAAAAACATTCACGATAAATGAATTCTGATGAAAATTTAGTTCAATATCAGCTAGAAGATTTCTGACTAAATAATATACTGACAATACACCGACAATAAATGAGTATAGTAGTTGTACATGATGAAATATATTGACAAACTTTCGACAAACCTATCACCGATAATCAACAATTTGAATTTATTGTTGAAATATCTGCCTCTTATAAATTTGGGTATTCATTTTGTTAGTTCATCAGTACCACCAGCAATATCTACTAGGAATATGTTCCAAAAAATTATATATATATATATATATATATATATATATATATATATATAT